>CACVCL010022689.1:0-34661 GCA_902729485.2 Mus minutoides
GTTTTGGTTTATTCTTGGATTCGATTGGCAAGAATTGTTTTGAGTATTTTTGCATCAATGTTCATAAGGGAGATTTGTCTGAAGTTCTCTTTCTTTGTCCTTGTGTGGTATAGGTGTAAGTGTAATTTTGGCTTTATAGAATAAATTCGGTAGTGTTCCTTCTGTTTCTATGTTGTGGAATAGTTTGAAGAGTATTGGTATTAGTTCTTCTTAAAGGTCGGATAGAATTCTCCACTAAACCCATCTGCTTCTGGGCTTTGTTGTTGTTGTTGTTGTTGTTGTTGTTGTTTTTGGGAGACTATTAATGACTGGTTCTATTTCTTTAGGGGTTATAGGACTGTATAATGGCATTTAATACAAGTATTAAATGTATTTTGAGCATATTTCCCCTTCTTTGCTTCTCCTACTCCCTCCCCTTCAGTTCCATTAAGCATGTTAGTTTCTATTTTTCATATATACATATACATTATTTTTGTATATCTATAAAATGTGGGAGTCACAAATGAGAGAAAATGTGTTGTATTTGTCCTTCTGAGGCAGACTCATCTCAATTCTATGATCATGTCTAATTGCATACATTTCCTGCTAACAATATGACTTTGCTCTTTTGTATGGGTGAAAAAGAATCTCATTATGATTGGGCTTATCTAGTGTTCTAGTGTGTTCTACTCACGGATTCTTGCTTTGGTTACCCAAGTTAGCTATTGCAAACCTTCCTTGTATGCATATATCTCTGTGGAATGGTGACTTGAAGTCCTTTATGTGAATAGCCAGGAGGGTTGTAACTGGACCACATAGTAGATCGTTTCAGATTTTTGAGAGATCTTCACGCTGATTTTTTTAGTGCCTTGACTTGGTTGCCTTCTCATTGGAAGCATATGAGGTGGGTTCTCTTTTGCTTGCATCCTTGTCAGAATTTACTGTTATTTGTTTCCTGAATGGCTTATATTTTGATTAAGTGGGATGGAATCTCAATGTTGTTATAAGTTGAATTTCAGTATAAGGGCAGGTTACTAATTTTTGTGTGTTAATTGTATGTCTTGTTACTTGTCTGAGAGTGTTTATCAGATCTAGCAAGTTTTGCTGGACTCTTTAGGGTTTCTTAATATAAAATGATATCATCTCCAAATGAAGAAACTGACTTTTTCTTTTGTTCCTTTGTATGGGTGAAAAAAAATCCAATTATGATTGTGCTTATCCACTCTTCTGTTTATGGATAATTATGTTGGTTACTCAAGTTAGTTATTGTGAAGATTCCTGCAGAAAATAGTGGTGTGCAACTATCTCTGTGCAATGCCTCTGTTGTATCCACTTTATTTCCCTTACTGTCCTAGCTAGGGTTTCAATTGCAATAGTGATTAAGACTGTGGAAGTTAGTCACTTGCTTTGCTCCTAATTTTAGTGGAAATGTTTTAGGTTTCTCATCATTTATCATCAGTGTTAGCTATAACACTTACCTACTCATTCAACTTGGTATGCTTTTAAAAAATCTTTCAAGTCCAGTTTGTGATGGTCATTTCTCCTTGGATATGTGGCATTCTTTCAGAACATGGTCGACTAACAAATGGCAACATTGTTAACGAAAACTGACTCCCTCTCCCAGCAGCTTTAAATTTCTAATATGTCCTCTGCTACCTCCTATTTAGCTTCTCCCTCTATGCTGAGATGTCTGGTGTGAGCTTTCTTAGGAGTTGCCATGACAATTGCTATTAGTTCGTATGCATAACTACCCTATTGTTTACTGATATTCATCCACTGCCTTTGACTCTTACAGTGTTTCTGCTCCACCTTCAACAATGATCTCTGAGTCTTCGGAGAAGGGATATGATAAAAGTGTCCCGTAGGGGTCTGCAAACCTATAGATGGAACAACAATATGAACTAATCAGAACTCCAAGAGCTCATGTCTCTAGCTGCATATGTATTAGAAGATGGCCTAGTTGGCCATTATTCGGGAAGAAAGGCCCTTGGTCTAGCAATGTTTATATGCCCCAGTACAGGGGAATGCCAGGGCCAAATAGTGGGAGTGGGAGGGTAGGGGAGCAGGGCGGGGGGAGGATATAAGGGACTTTTGGGATAACACTTGAAATGTAAATGAAGAAATTCTTTAATTAATAAAAAAGAAATGAAAAAAAAAGAAATGAACATTTTGTAGACTCTTATTTTCTACATCTTATCTAGTTGCTGTCTTTGTGCTAGTCCCCATGTACTTCAAATAGAAGCTCCTCTGATGAGGGCTGAGAGATACTTTAATTTATGGATATAAGTCATCAGGAATTGGCTTGATAGTGTGTTTACTTTACTATTTTCTTCATAGCACAAGAACCTTGTATTTACCTCCAAGGACTTGAGTGCATTTTTGCACAAACACAGAAACATACTTAATATCAGGATATAATTTTGTTCAATATAGTCTATTTTAATTTATATTAGACTATATCTTTAGTGTTAATATGTACCTATAACTTTGGTTATTCTTTTGTTTAAAACTACCATGGGTTTTATGGAATCAAATTGTCCCTGTTTTTATTTATTTCAGCATGTTTTTCTTTTATTTAAGTAAATTTTGACTGGATATAGGTTTTTAATTAATTATTTATTGACATTTTTATATGGGTATATAATGCATTCCAATTACTGGCCTACTCTACTCTCTCCCATTCCTTAAACCCTGTAAAGTACTTCTCTACAAGTATTTTCTCACATTCATGTGATTTTTAAAATTTGTTTGGTTTTGTAACACAGTGAGTTTACCCAAGTCCATTTCTATGAACATGAGTTTGAAACTATCCATTGGCTATTATTATACAACTGAAGGCAAAGATTCTCATCTCCTAGAGTCTTGTCAGTAGCCAATAGTTAACGACAGTGTGCTATTCATTGCAAAGAAATTAGTATCTCTTTTTCTTGAAGCAAGAAGGGAATGAAGAAAAGTCAGACAAATACATGGACACAAAAATACTGGCCTTGGGTGGACTGGGCACTCTGATGAAAAAGGCACAGTATTTTCAAAGCTTGGTGTATTATGTAGAGTTGAGCAGAGAGGTAGTGTTATTACATGTAAACAAACAAGGAGGCAAGAGTTATTTTATAAAGCCGGATCCAGGAGACAGTCTTTGCTAATCTCTGGAGTGAGCAAACAGTCTTCAGACCTTATATGTTTCAGGGGAAAAGCTTGATGGCCATTATCTGCACATGTTACAAATACACACAGGGACTAGAAGAAGATTTTGCCATCCCTTTGAACCTCACTACCCCAACCTAGGCCTTTTCCAGTTTTTACATGAATCTATGAATAAGATTTTACAATGGTCTGAGGCCATGTCCATCTCAACAGTGCACATTTGCTGAGGACTTCACTCACACAAGGTGTAGAACAAAGGTTCTCAACTTGTGGTTTGAAACCCCCAAAGGTTATGGAATGTTAGACATCCTGAATATCAGGTATTTACATTACATTTTACGACAGTAACAAAATTACAGTTATGAAATAGGAACAAAATACTTTATATGGCTGTGGGGTCAACATAACATGAAGGACTGTATTAAAGAGTCATAACATTAAGAAGGTTGAGAACCATTGATGTAGAGTTATCTCTCTTGAAGAGAGAATATTTTATGTGTGTATGTATATGGCACCTGTAAATAATAAATCTGATGCTTATGACTTAGGCAGGAAATAGGAGGTGAAATACCAGGGAGGCAGAAAGAATTCTGGGAGATAGTGACATGCAGGAGAGTTACCTGGGAAGATGTGATGAGACAGATACATGGCACCTGAGCACAGATTACTAGTCAGGAGGCAGAATATAGATTAAAACAAATTATTTAATTTATGATTTAGTCAGAGAAAAGCCTATCTATATGGATAAGGTAATTGTGAATATATTTTGTGTCTGAGTTTTATTTCTGAGAGCATGGGGCTAGGAGAAAGAACTAGACCCAACTTCCGTATGCTCTAGCTGGGTAATATGCTCTCTGAGGGCTGCTCTCCTTTCCTTAGCTATGCCGTACTGTTGTAGGCTGTTGTGATTGGGTATGCTTTGCTCTGCCTCACACCCAGTGGACTTGCTGCCCCCTCTACCTGAGAGGCTTTTATCACCTTCTTCTGCTAACAAAGTTGTATACATCCTGAAAATTTTGGCTTAATTGTAGCGATGTCATCACAGGGAAGTTCTCCTTCAACTCCTCATCTGAATTAGGTTCTCATAGATTTTGTTTTATGATGATTTGTATACTTACAATCATGAAACTAATTATAATTCAATGTTTTCATTAGATCAGAATTCACAGGCTGTGCTTATATCATGCCAATCACAAACTCTGTTCCAAGTATGAATGTGACCCATGGCAGCATACTGCAAGTTAGATTAATAATTTCTCAGATGTATTCTGTGGAAAGTGATCATAGGGTCAAATAGCTTTTCAAATGCTTCAAAAAAAAAAATCTACTTGTTGGAAAAACCACAGTGGAAACTTCTGTATTACATTTTTCTTATAGATCTTATAGTACAAATAGCAGCTTCACTTTGTTTATACCCAAGATTGTCATGTACCGATTATCCTGCCGAATATCCTTTAGACATAATTTGGCTAGGGGTTTTCTAGAAAAGTAAACAGAGAGATATTAGGTTTTCAGATAAACAAGCCTAATTTGAGAGGAGTCAGTCTGTTGTAAATTCTGAATGAATGAAATAAAACTAAAAGAGGCTTGAAAGCTAACACTAATCCAGTAATATTTATAGGACTGAATTTCTGTTGACATGGACAAAGATTTCTTGCTTCTGTATAATTCCACCAATGCCATGAAGCAGGCATTGAATGGTCTTCATCAGAATGCTTCTTCTGCAGTCTCCCAGGTACAGTAAATATATTTGCCAGAATTATATTGACTCTTAACTAGTCATTGCATCAAAAATGTATGACATGAGAGAAAAATCATATAGAAGCAACATTTCCATAAATAATTTTTTTCTAGTAGCTAATCTAAAATAGACTTCCTTTAGGTTTTATTATTAAGCAAGTCCTAACTAATTTTCAGGTATTGCCATTGGCAATAGGAAGATACCATGATTACAATACTATAACATGTAATATAACTCATCACAATGTTATAAGAATTGCTTATCTTTTGCTTCATATATTTTCTCCTTGATTTACAATTTATTTTCTCTCAAGACTCCATGCTAATTTTGTCTCTTGACATTTTCTTTTTTTCCTCTTATTTTAGCTACCCATCCACCTTTGACTCACAATATTCTTTTCTTTGTTATCATAAATTTATCTTTGACCCTTCTCAGAAATTGGAGGTTTATGTTTCATGGAAATTATAGGGGGAGGAATAAAAATGAGTTATGGGAAATTTCAAGTTTTAGGAGGAAAACTTCATTTTTGAATGAGTAGTATATCATGAATTCTGAGTAAGTGGTTAATTTTGAATTCTCTTAGTCCTAGACAAATGGGATTCTTATTCAATTACCTGATTACAAATCCTGATGACTGTTTTCATAGCACCTCAATTTCATTATGGTTGAAACTGAAAAGACTATTCATAGCACTTCTTGCTTTGGATTTAGCAGATGACAGGGATTTGAAAAAATACAGCTTTCTTATTTCTTGCATCAAATCTTCTTGGCTCCATAGTTCTTTTCATATTATTTGCCAACTATTCTTAATAAATATAGCAAATTAACCCATTTGGGTTCAATTTCTCTTTGAGGAAGATATTCAAGCATTCTCTTTGTTTTAAGGGCCTATGTTGAGTATAATAATTAGGGAGACAGTTATTTCCTGCATTGCTTTGGGTTTACTAGAGAATTCAGAAGAAAAACAAGTAATAGATTCTAAATTGTTGAGAAGAGCAGACTGTACTAAGGGGACCCTGGAGAAAAGACAAACTCAACTATGAAGAGTCTGAGTAAGTATCCCAGAAGAGATGACTCATACCATGAATTGTGTAAGTCAGAAATAACATTAGAGAAAGTAGGGAAGGTGAATGACGGCAGGAAAACTTCTCAAAGGGTAGAAACAAATATGTGAAGGTCAGAACATGTCATACTTTCCTTTCAAAGGGGAAAAGTTTAGGATGATGAACAGGGTACAGTTCAAGGTGATCCTTATGCACCAAGTTAAACTGTATACCGATGTTTGGACAGTGCAAATGAATATGGTATCAAGGAAAGCTGTGTGATTATTTCTGATTAATAGACTGTGAGAAAGCATAAAAAGTCACTGTCTGTGTTCTCTTCCACTCTTTGCTCCTCTGCTGCATCAGGCGAAGAGATGGGAGCAGATGCAAGAAGCAGCAGATCTCCACCAGGCTGTGCTGATGAATAACCATCCAGATATCAGGTACCCTAAAATATTCTGTCTTGGAGCAGCCAATCATGCTGAGATCTGGGGATCAATTATTGCCTTATAGAATATTGTCTTTGCTGATGTTCACTCACAGAATGATCTTCCCTAATACTAAATCTGAAATTACCTATTCAGTGCCATCCACCATCACATTATTCACAGCAATTATCAGCACATAAAGACACATGGAACATTTTTTCACTTGTTTCTTGCTTGTTGTCTATATTACTTTCCAAATTATGAACTCTGTAAATCAATGTATTATATTTCTTTTTTACCTTTATATTCTCAAGGCTATTATAATCTCTAATACAAAGCTTGAAAAAGATGAGTGTGAACTGAGAACAGTTTTATACAAATAGTGAAGAAAGGACCCAGAAAGAAATTAGAATCTACTTCTTACATCTTGTGTGAGATGTGGAAGGAGGGAATGGAAAGCTTTACACAAATGGTTTCTCTTAGGCTTAGGTACAAATTTGGGTGTAAAGATAACAATAAGGAAGCTCAGAATTCAATTAACTTGAGTCACTGCTGCTGTCATTTCGATTTTACACTTGATGATAGTAATAACTTATGGTGGCAGGGCTTGGAACTTCCATTGGTGCTTTATAGTTTATGTGTATGTCCCTCAGACTGTCCTTTTGCTATTTGTTTCACACAAGTACATTTTCATTCCTGATTTTGTTACTGATAGGACTATTGCCTCTATTGCTCTTATTGATTTCCCCAAATTAAGATATAAAGTTGCCATGACAGAAAGCATTGCCTTATATGTGGGAACTAGATGTACTGTTTTCTGATTCATTGACCATGGATTTTGGAGCAAGTGAATCCTCATTAAACAAAACAAATTAGCGGTATAGCAATGACCATTAAGAAAATATGATGAGTGTTCACTGAAACAAGGTAATAGGAAATGCTATGATTTTTTGTCTTTAAAACTAAAAATTAATTGGGCAGGGTCTAAAATTACAGAGCTGCAGCTGGCCTGGAACGTGTTATATAAACAAAGTTGACCTTGACTTTACAGAGATCAACTTACCTCTATATTTTAAGTGCTGGTTAAAGGTATGCACCTCCATATCTGGCAAGATTTGGTTTTTGAAAAAGTCTTACGAATAAGCAGATTTTTTATTCCTGGCATGTTTATGTAGATTATCAAGCATATTTGATAGTCTCTAATTTGTGAATCGCTGCTGGTACTACACATTATTAATCTGGTCATTGTCCGTAGTTGAAAATTAGAATGGATTGTAAAATATATAGTATTATGAATAAAGTTTGAATCAGTAAAGGGCTTTGCCATACTCTTGGACTAAATATAGGACGTTTTATTATCTTAAGGATGATGTATTTGAAGTAGTACTGATTTTGTTTCTGACCTGGTAGTGTAAAGGAGTCCTTTGTTTAGAAAGTGATGTAACATGGCAAGTTTCTCCTTCTCATCTCTGTGAGTGGACAGTACTTCACTGTTGACTTGGTCTGGCTTCATAGTAAGTGAAATCATTTTTTCGTCAATGATTTGATGGCAGATATGGTATAGACAAGCATGGACCTGAATTTGTATTTTATATAAAAGAGGCATGGATATCCCATGACCGGCTTTTCTATGTGAATGCTCAATATTCAAACTCATGTCCTCATCAAATACTTTCCCATCAAATACTCTCATACATTCAACTATTTCCAAAGTCCTTAACTGATATATTTTTAGTCTCATCTAGTAAACTTCCAGAAGTTTCAGGAGGAGAGGACTGGAACAGGTCTACAAAATCTATCTGAGAAAATTGTCTATATATTTAAAGTTTTTAGAATAGCTTGAAAAGCAGTATGTTTTTATCATTGACTCTTCATACATATAACTTTTTTTTGTAGTGATTTTCAGGTTTCTTTTTTATTAGATATTTTCTGCTACATCCCTTGAGCATGAACAGCTGAGTCACTGCCCTACAGAGGAATTCACCACTAACTAAGAATAAGGAGGTTTGTGACCTGAGAAGGAACCAGACTGAGATACTTGAGTCACTCCCATATACAGGAATTTACAATGGTTTAGGAAATAGATTGAGCTGTGGTTTTAGAGTATTGCATTATTCATGAGAAGGTTAGCTAGAACAGAATTCCTTAATTAGAATCATGACTTGGGTGTGAATGCCCTTGCCCTGGGACTGTTAAGACCTCACACCTGGCTCCTAAAACCATAACTGACCTTAGATAGAGCTGATTTTGTCTCAATTGTTTTATTACCCAGTTCCTGTCGGTCCTTTCTGTGACTGCATTCCTCTGCCTTGTGTAAGAGTCATTAAGCATCCAGTGATCTCATTGTACCTTGAAGATGTGTTACCTAACTCACTATTTTCTTCTGTATAAAAGTCTGATGCTCAATTTGACACAATACACTCAGATATTACACACTCCCTTGTGTGTCGTGTCTGTTTGTCACTCGCCGAATCTTTGCCCACTTCCTCAAGAGAACTTGACCCACGCAGGCAGGGGACCCAGAGGGCCTGTGGCAATTTTCTTTATTTACATTTCAAATGCTATCCCGAAAGTTCCCTATATGCCCCCTCCCCCTGGCCTGCTCCCCTACCTGCCCACTCCCACTTCTTGGCCCTGGCGTTCCCCTGTACTGGGGCATATAAAGTTTGCAAGACCAAGGGGCCTCTCTTCCCAATGATGGCCAACTAGGCCATCTTATGCTACATATGCAGCTAGAGCCACAAGCTCTGGGGGTTCTGGTTAGTTCATATTGTTGTTCCACCTAAAGTGTTGTAGACCCCTTCAGCTCCTTGGGTAATTTCTCTAGCTCCTCCATTGGTGGCCTTGTGTTCCATCCCATAGATGACTATGAGCATCCTCTTTTGTATTTGTCAGGCACTGGCATAGCCTCACTCGAGAGAGCTATATCAGGGTCCTTTCAGCAAAATCTTGCTGTCATATGCAATAGTGTCTGGGTTTGGTGGCTGATTATGGGTTGGATCCCCAGGTGGGATAGTCTCTGGATGGTCTATCCTTTCGTCTTAGCTCCAAACTTTGCCTCTGTAACTCCTTTCATGGGTGTTTTGTTCTCTATTCTATGGAGGAATGAAGTATCCACACTTTGGTCTTCAGTCTCTGCTCCACACTTTGTCTCTGTATCTTCTCCCATGGGTATTTGGTTCCCCCTTCTAAGAAGGACCGAAGTATCCATACTTTGGTCTTCCTTCTTCTTGAGCTTCATTTGGTCTGTGGATTTTATTTTGGGTATTCTGAGCTACTGGGCTAATATCCACTTATTAGTGAGTGTATACCATGTGTGTTCTTTTGTGATTGGGTTACCTCACCCGGGATGATATTTTCTAGTTCCATCCATTTGCCTAAGAATTTCATGAATTCATTGTTTTTAATAGCTGAGTAGAATTCCATTGTGTAATTGTACCACATTTTCTGTATCCATTCTTCTGTTGAGGGACATCTGGGTTCTTTCCAGCTTCTGGCTATTATAAGGCCATTATGAACATAATGGGGCATATGTCCTTATTACATATTGGAGCATCTTTTGGGTATATGCTCAGGAGTGGTATAGCTGGGTCCTCTGGTAGTACTATATCCAATTTTCTGAGGAACTACCAAACTGATTTCCAGGGTATAACAACATTTTCTCTATCCATTTATCTGTTGATGGATATAGAGGCTGGTTCTGATGGTCATTGTAAAGGTGTTTTCCCATGTGGAAAATTTTAAGACACCTTTGTATTCTGATTTTAGAGTATGTGAGCCAGAGCAATTGACCTATGAATCTTCCTCTGGAAGCCTTTTATTTCTTGAGTACACTTTGCCCCCCCCTTCCCCCTGCCAAAAGAACAACCTTCAAAAGGATAATTTCTGTGATGATAATAAATGTACTTGGTAGTGTTTTTCCATCATTTTGCTTCTATAAAATATTACTCTTAAAAGTACCCCAATTCTGAGCCGGGCGTAGTGGTGCATGCCTTTAATCCCAGCACTTGGGAGGCAGAGGCAGGCAGATTTCTGAGTTCGAGGCCAGCCTGGCCTACAAAGTGAGTTCCAGGACAGCCAAGGCTATACAGAGAAACCCTGTCTCAAAAAACCAAAAAAAAAAAAATGTACCCCAATTCCTTCCTAAACGCTTTGAGAACTGGCTGGTGATTTTGGGAAATGAGGATTCAGAAATCTGACCTATATTGTACATATCCCTCATTAGGTTTGCTTCTATGGGATATAAAATATTTTTATTTCTCAAAAGCAACAAGAATTGAATTAGAAATATGTGGTTCCAGAAAGTTGCTTTTGTGATCATAATTTTATTTTAAGCAGAGAAATAATTTTATAGGCATTTTTATGTTTGAGAAATCAACATTTAATAATACAACTGTTGATAGCTCAATACACACACATTTAGAAAAACAAAAAGCACTGGGTTTTTCAAATGCTTTATGTTAAAATATACTTGGTAGTATACTTTATACGTTATGCACAACATCTTATATAATTTTATGAATCTGTGCCTTCCAGTCATCTTGGCTTTAAAGACTAGAGGAAAATTCTCCTAATTTCTGCAAACCCTAAGGAGCAATTGTGTAAAGTTAATTTAGTCACACCTATACATGGTTTTGCAGAAGGTTCAGTATATTGGCCATGGCATGAGACTGCCTGCGTTTGAATCTTTATTGGCTTATTACAAGTTATATAGTTTTACTTGCCATATGCAAGTCATACAATCTCTTTTGTAGTCCTTTTATATGAGAATATTGCTATTGCCTATTTCATAAAGTGTTTATGAGATTAGATAAGGATAATGCATGTAAATAAGGTTCTCATCATAGTACTTTGCATATAGTAAGTGTTCACAGGCAATACTGTCCTCAAGTTTGAGGAAAGGAAAGTGAGTAAGGTGTATATAGAGCAAGGAAGGAGCCTCTGGAGTTTATATTCTCATTTGCTTTTCTTTAGTCCACCAAATAATGCATAGAGTTGCTCAAAAAACATAGCAAAGATGAACAGAGATGCTTTCCAGAGATGTGAATGTATCTAGAAAGACTAACATGATGCTGTTGTGTGGCACTAATCACAACTGCACACTGCTACTGTTTTTATAAAAATCCACAATGTCACTTAGGCCCCCAAGTAGTTAAGTGATCCAATTATCACAACTGTTGAATGCAATTACTACAAAATGGAAAAAGGACTTCATCCAAAGATGAAATTTAAATAGCCACCTCTAGTAATGTGCTTCTAAATATAACTCGGTTTCTCACAATCTTCATGGCTCATCTTTCAGCATGAGATTCACATATGCCTATATCCATAAAAGTGGCAGATATTTAATTTATGGTAGTAGGATGTATAGTTTAAATGTTAGATTTAATAGACTAGATAAAATGTAACAATTATATATGAAAAAATTAATTGGGTCTGTTGTAATTCATTCAAATAATGTTCATAATACAGGATAAGAGGGGAGTAAAGCATTTAGAAGCTCTTGCTTTATTGCGTTTGGTAGTTACACAGTTGTTATGGTCTTATGGCATAATTCTTATTAAAAAGCCATATATTTAAGGACATCGTGTAGAAGAGAAAATGACTGAAAACCCAGATCATGATAAATGTTGATTGCTATCTTACTTTTTTACTAAATTAACTAAATATTTTATTTATTTATATCCCAAACGTTACCCACCCTCCTGGTGCCCCACTGCAGAGCTCTTACCCCCTACCCTCTCCCCTTAGCCTCTGAGAGGGTGCATCCTCCATCCCTGCAGCATCAGGTCTGTATAGGATTAGGCTCATCTCTTCCCACTGAGGCCAGACAAGAAGTCATCTGCTTCATATGTGCCAGGAGCCTCAGACAAGCCTGTGTATGCTCTTTGGTTGGTGGTTTAGTCTCTGGGAGTACCTAAGGGTCCAGGTTAGTTGATAGTGTTGTTCTTCCTATAGGGTTGCCATCCCCTTCTCCTAACTCTTCCATTTTGGGTCCCTGACCTCAGTCCAATAGTTGGCTGTGAGTATCTACATCTGTCTCAGTCAGGTGCTGATAGATCCTCTCAGAGGACATCCATGCTAGGCTCCTATCTGCAAGCACAATATACCATCAGTAATAGTCTCAGGGTTTGGTGCCCATTCATGGGATACATCCTAAGTTGGACCTGTCACTGGTCTGCTATTTGTTCAATCCCTGCTGCACTTTTTCCCCCTCCATTTGTTTTAGAGAGGAACAATTTTGGGTCAAAAAAATTGATGATAGGTTAATGTTTCCATCTTTACACTAGGGGCCCTGTCTTACCTACTAGAGGTGGTTTCTTCATGTTCCATATGCCAACTGATGGCCATTTTGGCTAAGGCTATTCAGATCTCTGGGACTTTCTAGAGGTCCGCCCTCCAGTCCCTACCTCCATCAGCTACACATTTCTATTCATTCTCTTGGGCCTCTGGGTTTCTCTCCTGTCTCCAACCATTCCTTATTCTGTCCCCCCCTTTATCCCCCACTTCCCCTCTCTCATCCAGATCCCTCCCTCCATCTGCCTCCCATGATTATTTTGTTCCCCCTTCTAAGTGTGATTGAAGCATCCTCATTTGGGCCTTCTTTCTTGTTAAACTTTTCAGGGTCTGTGGGATGTATCATGAGTACTCTGTACTTTTTGGCTAATGTCCACTTATCCTTGAGGGCATGCATGTCCTTTTGGGTCTAGGTTGCCTTCAAAATTCATGATGTTCTCAACTTGACACAAGCTGGAGTTATCAGAGAGAAAGGAGCTTCAGTTGGGGAAATGCCTCCACAAGATCCAACTGTAAGGCATTTTCTCAATTAGTGATCAAGCGGGGAGGTCTCCTTGTGGGTGATGCCAGCCAGGGGAGAGCAGGCTGAGCAAGCCAGGGGAGTCAAGCCAGTAAAGAACATCCCTCCATGGCCTCTGCATCAGCTCCTGCTCCCTGACCTGCTTGAGTTCCCATCCTGACTTCTTTCAGTGAGGAACAGCAATGTGGAAATGTAAGCTGAATATACCCTTTCCTCCCCAACTTGCTTCTTGATCATGATGTTTGTGCAGGAATAGAAACCCTGGCTAAGACAGACTAATATTTGTCACCTTGCACAAAGCTCAAGTCCAAGTGGATCAAAGACCTCAACATAAACCTGATATACTCAATCTAATAGAAAAGAAAGTGGGAAAAAGCCTTGAACTCATTGACACAGGGGCAAATTTCCTAAACAGAACACCAATGGCTCATGCTCTAAGATCAAGAATTGATAAATGGAACCTCGTGAAACTGGAAAGCTTCTGTAAGGCAAAGGACATAGTCAGTAAGACAAATCGGCAACCTACAAATTGGGAAAAAAATCTTCACTAACTCTACATTCAATAGAGGGCTAATATCCAAAAAAGCTAACCACCAAAAAAACCAAACAACCGAGCTGGGCGTGGTGGCGCACACCTTTAATCCCAGCACTCGGGAGGCAGAGGCAGGCAGATTTCTGAGTTCGAGGCCAGCCTGATCTACAGAGTGAGTTCCAGGACAGCCAGGGATATACAGAGAAACCCTGTCTCAAAAAACCAACCAACAAACAAACAAACAAACAAATAACCCATCAAAATAACAGGGTATAGAACTAAACCAAGAATTCACAACAGAGAAATCGCAAATGGCTGAGAAGCACCTAAAGAAATGTTCATAGTTCTTAGAAAAGAGAGAAATAAAAAACAAAATGACTCTGAGATTCCACCTTTAGACCAATTAGAATGGCTAAGATCAAAACCTGAGTGTGACAATACATGTGTCATGGATGTGGAGAAAGAGGAACATTTAAGTGCTTAGCCATTTGAGTTTCCTCTGTTGAAAATTCTCTATTTTTTTCATTGTGTTAGTTGGTTTGTTGGAGTCTAACTTCTTGAGTTCTTTATGTCATTTAAATATTAGCCCTCTATAAAGCTTTTCAGTTTCACTAGGTTCCATTTGTCAGTTGTTGATCTTAGAGCCTGAGCCATTGGTATTCTGTTCGGGAAATTTTCCCCGTGCCAATGTGTTCGAGAGGCTCTTTCCCACTTTCTCTTCTATTAGATTCAGTGTATCTGGTTTTATTTTGCAGTCCTTGATACACTTGGACTTGAGCTTTGTGTAGGGTGTTAAATATAGATCAATTTGCATTTTTCTACATGTAGACATCCAGTTAGTCCAGCACCACTTGTTAAAAAATATTTTCTTTTTTTCTACTGTATGGTTTTGACTTCTTTGTCAAAGATCAAGTGTCTGTAGGTATGTGGGTTTATTTCTGGGTCTTTGCTTCTATTTCATTGATCAACCTGTTTCTGTATCAATACCATACAATCACTGCTGTTCTGTAGTACAGCTTGAGGTCAGGGATGGTGATTCCTCCAGAAGTTCTTTTATTGTTCAGAATTTCTTTGTCTATCCTTGTTTTTTTTATTTTTTCCATAAAAATTGAGAATTGCTCTTTCCAGGTCTGTGAAGAATTTTATTGGAGTTTTGATGGTAATTGCATTGAATCTATAGATTGCTTTGGTAAGATGGCCATTTTTACTATATTAATCCTACCAATTGTTTTTTAGTGCAGGTACTAGCATAATACAAACCATTAATTTAATTTGTTTAAGTAAATTCAAGGGGGATATTTCTTAATTCAGACTCATCTTGCTAAGTTTGGCTTATCCCTCATAAATTCGAGTAAAAATACAAGGTAACTTAAAAAATTGGCAGCTGATTCTTTGGTGGTTGCATTTTGGATCTCTCAATAATATGGAGTAGGCAGAAATCTAAGGTGTTCCCCAAACTCTTGGCCCCTTGTGTTGGCTAGTTTTGTATTAACTTAAAACAAGCTAATGTAATTTTGGAAGAAGTACTTTAATTGAGAAAACATCCCTACCATATTGGCTTTTGGGCAAGCCTGTGGTGCATTTTCTTGATGATTAGTGTGGGAGGGCCCAGCTCACTATGGGTGGCACAACTCCTGGGCTAATGGTACTGGATGCTATAAGAAAGCAGGCTGAGCAAGCCAAGTGAAGCAAGTCAACTCTATTAGCTCCTTCCTTCAAGCTCCTGCCTTGCTTACAGTTTCTGCCCTGACTTTCCTCAGCAATGGTGTGTGACCTGAGAACTGAAAACTGAAACGAATCTTTTCCTTCCCAAGTTGCTGATGGTCATGGTGTTTTACCATAGCAATAGAAATGCTAGGCAAGACACCCTTGTGGTGGTTTGAATAAAAATGGCCCCAACAGGCTCAAATACTTGAATGTTTGGTAGACTGTTTATCAAGGATTATGCGGAATGGCCTCCTTACAGGAAGTGTTTCAAAAGTCTAAAACAGGCTTTTGTCTGCCTCTTTTCTGCTTGCTGTTTTTGGATAAGATGTAAGTTTTCAGCTCCACCTCCAACATCATGTATCCATATTCCTTGCCATGTTGACCATGGACTAACTGTCTGAAACTGTAAGCACACTCCCAATTAAATATTGTCTTTACAAGTTGCTTTGCTCATGGTGTATTTTCACAGCAATAGAACAGTTACTAAAATAATCCCTGATATTTGTACACATCTGGATTAGTTATACACTAACAAAGGTACTTCTGAAGAGGGATTTTGCAGGTTCCATTAAATTCTCAGGGAGTTGACCTTAAGAAAGGAAACTTATCTTAGTTAATTATCTGCACTCTTTAGAGTAGAGATTTTTATGCCCGTGGAAGAAAAGAAAGATAGATTGACTCCTAGTAGCTTGGAAGACAGCCAACATTAATCTTGCCCAGTACCTGGGGCCAGGGAGTGTGTTGGAAGGATGTAACCAGAAAAGTCACCAGCCTGTGTTTACTGAGCGCAGTTTCCAACTGCTAGTGAGGAAAGCACAGGAGACTTCTATCTTTGAAGTAACTCTGCAAACAGTCAGGGAGCTTGGAAGAGTCCTTGAATCCAGATGCTAACTATAGCTCTGGCTAAGGTCTTAGTTTCAGGCCAGTGAGACTTTGAACAAGGAATGTAGTTATTCCATGTCTGGACTTCTGAAAATTTAGAAACAATAAGATAATTCATGGATGTTGTTTGAAGTTGCTGCTCATAGTAATAAATTGTATATTAAATAAAATGGTATGCATTGTTGTGAGCCAGAGTTACCTGACCCTGGCAGCATGCTGCCTCAAAGATTCACTTTCTATTCTAGAAGTGCCATGGAAGCTCTTCTGGGCCTTTGTAATCACAAGTCAAAAGGAGGAGGATCACAGCCCTCTTAGAAACTGTTAACTTTATTTATGGAGCTCAGAGTCACACATAAATACTTCTGTCTAGAGTTCTTCAAGTGGGCAATTCCTGCAGACATTCAGGTAGAATCACATCTTCATTACCTATGGCTATAACCTTCATAGCTCATGAGGTTAACAACTTGGCTTTATTTCACTTTCTTTCTCTAACACATCTGGGCATGCAAAGTTATGGATTTTTCTGTAAAACTCTACCTGAGAGAGCTACAACCTTTTTTATTTTTATTTTCTATTTTGTTTTTAAAGAAATGAGTAGACTTCCTTCTCAGAGCATTCTTCCTATGATATGAAGGAATTCCCATAAGATATAGTACTTGAGGTGAAAATTGATATGAAAATACCATATATATATATATATATATATATATATATATATATATATATGTTTTGATCGGATTAACCAAACAGCAGACCAGGCCAAGGTAATTCCACGTGGGAGAGGTTCATTGAGTGGGTTAAAGGAGGGCAGAGAAGAGGAGAAAAAGAGAAAGAGGGGGGAGAGAAGAAACAGAAGAAAAAGAGAGCGAGGAGGGGATGATTTCCTAATTTATATGGAAAATGACGTCACACCATAGATGGTGGGAACTGAGCCTAGTGGATTATGGGCTTGAAGGTCATTGTCCTGGCAACGCAGGTCAAGGGTCACATAGTTAGGTGGGGCTTGGAGTGGTCTGGTGCTAACATTCCTCCCTTTTTGTTATTATAAAAAGAAGGGGAGAAAAAGAGTGGGGAGACCAATGGTGGAGAGGGAATGGGGGCTTTGTGTCTCTTAGGCTACTTCCTGCTGTTTAGGGGTGTCATCAGGGTATATCTGGTCTTCACCATCGGAATCATGGTAGTCATCTATGGGCAGCGGCTGGTACTCCTGTAACAGGAGCTGATTAACAGTTTGGTTAGAAATTTTTGTACTTGTCGTTGAAGGAACGTAGAGACAAGATTAATAAGACAAGAGCAAATAAAAATGCCAGGAAGATGACCAGGAAAGGTGTTACGTATAAGTGGAAGGATCCACTTCAATATGGATTTCTCAAAGATACCAGAACTGGATGTCTCACGGTTTCGAAGTCTCTTATGTCTGCCTGTAGTTCCTAGATTTTATTTTTCACTATTCTGGATTGATTGACATAGAAACAGCATTCTTCCTGTAGGACTAGGCAGAGACCACCTTCTTTAGCTGTCAAGAGGTTTAGTCCTCGCCGGTTTTGAAGCATTACGGCTGCCAAGGAATCGATATGCTTTTGGATAGTAAGCACCGTTTCAGTCATTCCTTGAAAATCTCTTTTAAACTGGGAAGTGAATGTACTATACTGGGTCATAGAAGTTGTTATCCCAGCTATCCCTGTGCCAGCCCCTACAGCTATCCCCATGGCTACCAGGAGTGGTACAACTTGAACAGCCTTTTTGTGCTGAGCAGCTACCATGTTCACTACCAGGATTGGTAGGAGCTCATTTCCCTCAATTACTCCTAGTTTGGGAAAAAGGAGTACCAGCGTGCAAACTCCTGACTGGTAGGTGGTAATATACTTGAGTGCCACAGAGGATTGATGTGTTCTGGATGGCAGGGCATTGTGGCACGGGTGTTGTATCAAGAGTTCCGGTCTTGTTGCAGTCTGTGGGGCCCAGTGTCCCCACGGGCTGAGTCCTAGAGGCTTTGAAGCAACTCACTCTACCAAAGAGAGAGATAGAGGTGAGGTATGGGGTCATAGCAGCACTGGATTTAGGACAACTAGTGAAGGGTGAGGTAAGGTTGCTTGGTAGCACCACCAGAGAGGCTGTAAGTGACATTTGTGAGTCAGTTCTGAGAGGTACGCATAGCCAGCAGTCTTTAAAGTGCCCAGGTCTGGTAACATTAAGGAGCTGGTAGGCCGAGGTCAAGGTTTGGAGCAGCAGGCGGAATGACAAGTTAGTATCATTCATTCGCGGGTACATCAAAGAGGTAAGAAACTTAGAGGAATGTTTGATTATCTCTCCTACCTTTCCTATGTTTAGAGGTGGAGCGATTGAGACATATTTCCTCTGAATGTGGATGGTACTTACTGGGGAACTGGGCTGGGTTTTGTGGTAGAGCTTACCAGCAACTCCTGTTTCCCACCTGGGGTCCCATGGATCTCGAATGTAGAAGTGTGTCTTGCAGAATCGATAGAAGAAATGATTAATCCATGTCCGTAGCATGTGTATCTCACAAGACCAGTATGGGCAGCCCCCTTACTCATCTGGCCACTTTCTGCAATAATCTTTTGTCTGGTCAAAGAGAAAACAGGTATAGAGGTCATAATATGTGGACGGAGTAACAGATATAGGAACGATGGCAATCTGGATCGGTTCCTGGCATCCAGCTATGGAGTTTCCTGATCCTATCTGGAAAGTCTGCTTGTTGTCTGCAGGTGTTTCTCGAACTTTGAATTTCCAGACGTAAGGACTACCCTTGATGGAAATAAACAGCAGGGAAAAGATGAGAAGGCCACAACTAATCCAGTGTCTCATCCAGCGAGGTTGGGTTTGGCTGCCAGAGTGAAACCTCATTCTCTAGGATGGGAGACAAGACAGGTGGTCTTGATGCCTTCTGAAGCTTAATGGAGCATGGTCCTGTTAGGATTTATGTGTATGAAGAGGAATTATCTTTAGGTGGGGGAAATGAAGGATTTCAAGTGAGACAGGTGGACCCAATGAGAGAGTCCCTAGAGCTTAGCAGCTGTAGGAATTACGAGGGTTACCTTAAAAGGACCCTGTCATTTTGGAGAGAGAGGTAAAGGTTGATGACCTGGAGGTGATAAAAAGGACTTGGTCTCCAACATTAACAGGTAATAAACAGGAGACAGAATGTGGTCGAAGTAGATCATGGTCAGCAAAGTTCCACAGGAGAGAACAGGGGTAAGCAAATGATCTTGGAAGGGGAGAGTCTTGGGAGAGAAGCCAGGAGTTAGGACTGGATGTCTGTACATGAGTTTGAAAGGTGAGATGAGGAGAGGTCACTTGGGGAGAGCTCGCAGTCTGAAAAGAGCCAGGGGCAGGAGCTTTACCCAGTCAAGATGAAGTTCCTGTGACAGTTTAATGAGAGTAGTTTTTAAGGAGCGGTTAGTTCTTTCTACCGTGCCTGAAGATTGAGGGTGGTAAGGGATGTGAAAGTGCCAGGGGACGTCTAGGGCCTTAGATAGGATCTGAGAAACTTGGGAGGTAAACTCAGATCTGTTGTCTGATTGGAAAAATGACTGGAACACCAAAGCGAGAGATGATCTCTCAGAGGAGAAGATCAGAGACTGTCTGAGCCCTTTTGTTTGTTGTGGGAAATGCTTCTACACACCCTGAGAAGGTGTCCACTAAGACCAGGAGGTATGCCACAGGTGCAAAAAAAGGTCCTGTTTGGTGGCCCAAGGCTCCAAGTGCAAATCCCTCCTTTCCTGTTACATAGAAGGAAAAAGAACGAGTCAGGTCAGGAAAATGTAAGGCCGGGGGCCCTAAGGAGGGCCTGTTGGAGCTTTTGAAAGGGCCTGGTAATGGGTTTTAAAAGAGGTTCATGGGTGGGGCCTGATGTTGCTTCATATAGAGGGTGAGAAAGAAGAGAAAAGGAAGGGACACACGAACGTGAAAAACTGGCTATTCCCAAGAATGACAAAATTTCTTCTTTTGTGGGCAGAATGGTTAGAGATTGGATCATATTCTTTCTGTCCAATGTAATAGCCTTGTGAGTCGGGGTGATTGTTAGTCCCAAATAGGTTACCTGAGGAGTGGACAGTTGGACTTTAGAGAGTGAGACCCTGGAGCCATGATTAGAGAGAAAATTCAGAAGAGCCGAGGTACCAGTCTGGCTGATTTCTAGAGAAGGGCTACAGAGAAGGACATCATCTAAGTAAAGTATGATTTTAGATTTAGGAAGAGATAGAGATAGGTCAGAAGCTAAGGCCTGCCCAAATAGATGTGAGCTATCCTGGAATCCCTGAGGTAAGACAGTCCAGGTCAGTTGGGTAGAAAAGTGGGTATCAGGATCTGTCCAGGTAAAAGCAAACATGTTTTGTGACTGGACGTCTAGAGTAATAGAGAAAAACGCATACTTAAGATCTAGGACTGAGAAATGGGAAGTACCTGAGGGGATAATAGAAAGAAGTGTGTAGGGGTTAGCCACAACCAGGTGGAGAGGCACCACTACAGAGTTAATACATCTGAGATCCTGGACTAAACGATAGGCACCATTGGATTTCTTTACTACCAGTATAGGGGTGTTAAAGGGAGAAGAGGTAGGGTAAAGGAGTTTCTTTCTCAACAGGTCAGAGATGATTGGCTTGAGTCCCCTGAGGCTCTGGAGAGAGAGAGGGTATTGAGCCTGGGTCCAACAATTGGATGACAACAGGTGAATGGTGTTTAGCCACAGAGGGGTTCTGGATCTCCCAGACTCGGGGATCTACCTGTGAAGCTGGTAAAGGGAATGACATAGTATTGTTAGTAGGTTGGTTGGCTAAAAGGAGGAGCAGAGGAACTGCTGGTGAGCTTGAGTTCAGGTGAATATGGGGAGCAAAAGAAATAGAGGCTCCCAGCCTAGATAGGAGGTCCCTTCCCAATAAAGGGACAGGAGATGTGGGCACTACCAAAAAGGAATGGGTGAGAGGTACACCCCTAAAAATGCAATTGAGTGGTGGGGTATGATATGGGAAGTAAGGTTGTCCTCCTACCTAGACAATAGGAAAACAGAGGGAGATGTGGGCCCCCAAAACTCTGTTAGGAACGAGTAAGTGGCTCCAGTGTCCAAGAGGAAAGAGATCGGTCTCCCACAGACCATGATGTCTACCCTAAGCTCTCTGTTTGTGATGGCAGTGGTTAGGTCAGAGGCGCCTGGGCCTTGTCATTTGGCCATAGCCAAGCCTAGGAGATCGGTTAGAGGGCCATCTGGGGGTAATGTCCCCCAGTTCTGTGTAACACGGGGACATTCAACGGCCCAATATCCCCCTTGATGGCACCTAGGGCTTGGCCCCCTCGGCTTGCGGGGATTGGGGCAGGCTTTGGCCCAATGACCTTGTTGACTGCACCTGTAGCAGGTGCCCGGTGGTCCCTGAGTCTTAGGAGACCATGATCTCGGGGTAACAGCTGGGGCTGGTCAGACAGCCTTTGACAGGATATTATACTTCTGCTTTCGAACCCTCTCATCTCTCGCATGGTACACCTTGAAGGCCAGCGCCAAGACTTCTGCCTGTGGAGTAACAGGTTCTCTCTCCAATTTTTTTAAGTTTAGCTTTAATGTCGGGGTAGCTCTGGGAAAAGAAGTAAGTCATTAAGAGTTGTTTACCCTCTGGGTTCTCAGGGTCCAGATTGGTATACTGTAATAGAGCCCCTTTAAGGCATTCTAAAAACTGAGATGGATTCTCCTGTTTGTCTTGGACAACCTCTTGAAGTTTTTCAAAATTTACCAGCATTAAAGCTGCTTTTCTCAGACCCACCAAAAGGCATGTAACAAACCTGTCCCTGGATAGAATACCACCTGCGGAATTATAATTCCATTGAGGATCTAGGTCAGGCACTGTCTCCGCTTCCATTGGATACACTCTATCTGTTTGATGAATTTCATCTGCATGTGCTCTTGCTTGTTCCCAAACTCACCCGTGTTCCTCGGGAAGCAAATTGTTAGTATCATGTGTATATCATGAAAAGTCAAGCTGTATGACTGACTGATATACTGAAACTCCTTGATAAAGGCAGAAGAATTAGAAGTATAGGAGCCCAATCTCTTCTCTATCTGAGAAAGTTCACTCAGTGAGAAGGGAACGTGTACCAGACCATCCACCCCTGCAACGCAACTTCTCTTAAAGGAAGGACAGTTGCTGGGTTGGACTCTTCTAGGGGTGGAGAACTTGTGGTTTTTGTCATGGCCTTAGAGTGAGTGATATGCGGTGTGAAAGTAGATGCTAAGGTAGAGCATCTGGAGGGGCCTGCAGTCATTGCAGAAGGAGGAGGAGAGCTGGGGGGTAGCAGGCCCTGGGGAGTCTTGGTGGGAGAAAACCGAGGCAGCAGTTTGGGTTCTACATGGTGCAGAAGCAGGCCTATGGTGAAAAGGAGGTGATTCATATGCTGGGTCCATTATCGTATTATCGTCTAGTGGAAGTTGTGCAGGATTTATGGCTAACAGAAGTTGAGTTGGAGAGCAGGAAGAACACATGGCAGGATTGGAATGGAGATGAATGAAAGACTTTACATAGATAACCTCTTCACATTTACTAGTTTGCTGGCAGTATGTGTTAAGATCCCCTAAAACAACTGGGTCTAAAGTGACATTAAGTGTCCATTTGGAACCATTATCTAGTAAATATTGAGTCCAAACCTTATTGCAAAGAAATATCAATTTTGATGCCCTCAAAGGGGACGTCAGCTTCAAAGACTCAAGGTTTTCTAGGAGACATCCCAGCGGTGTATCTGGGGGTATGTTTGCCCATGATCTGGAAGTTCCTGGTGTTCATACCGGCATCCTGAGAACAGCTCAGAAACCAGAAAGGAAATCAGCCACATGCTAGAGTGCCCAGGTCTTCACGAGGACTTCTAGTGACCACCCAGTAGGTCCCGGACCTACTGTGGAAAGTGCTCCACCCTGGCCAGGGATTTCAGCCGGCCGGCCGCTAGGGCCCTGAGGAGAGAGAGAGCAACTTTTGGAAGAGAAGAGCAAGATCTAAATGGGCAATGTCTCCTCCGCTACTATGTTGGCTGGAATGCTGCCCCTTAGTTCTCAGACCGAATTGGCTAGGCTCTGTTCCAGGAACTGGGGAGCTCGTTCTCACTGACAAGCCCTATCAATTGTATGCCGGTGTCTGCGTGGGAATTTTTAGTGCTTTATTACCACAAGAGAAATTCTGATTTTCAAAATTGCAATGAGAAATGCATCATGTATTTATTACAATATAACAAATAATGTAAAACCATATGAACCATTTATCAATAAAAGGGACGCAGACTAGGTTTTTGGTGGTAGTAGGATCAGCTACATGTCCTTTAGCTCAGTGTGGCAGATTGGCTCTACTTTGGTGTTTGGGTGGTGGTTAGCAGTGGTATTAACCACTGGTCAATAACGGAGTAAAAGTGGTTTTACATTTGCAAAGGAAAAAAAAAGTTTTCTGTCTACTATGTCAGGGTAGGCTTGTTCATAGGTGATGGAACTGTTCCCAAGAATGAGTGGAAAGAGATTCCACTGCTTGGTAAGAAGACCATCATATCACATCACAAGGGGACCTGGCTAATACATAGAAAAGTAGGAGGAAATCATGGTCATTTTTGCAGTCTGTTGCAGAAAGATTCTGGAATATTTTGTAGTAAATACTACAGTCACAGTTATGCACTTGTATACTGTAACAGGAGTAGTAGAGTAGACAAAATGCCTAGGTAACCAATAGAAACATTTGCAACTGGAAGTAGTAGTAATCATATAGATAACAGCCCATGACAGAGGCTGTTAGCCTTGTTTGCCTATTTTCCTCTTCACACTTTTCCTCTCAGGACATTTATGCCATTATCATATTTACTCTGGGCTGTTGTTAAGAACAGGGAGAGTCAGATAGAGGTGGGAGAGAAGGGAAAGGAATTCTAGTGTACTTTTCTTTTTAGCTTGGTGAATATATGATAATAGTGGTGGTGTCCACAAAGCTGGGGAGAGGGGAAAAAGAACTTTATGAATGTTCCTGTGGACTTGCCACTACCTTCATTGTAATCAGGATATAGTGAAAAGTGAATTAGCTAGGTCCTGTCCTTTTGCCCATCCAAATTCCCTCCTCTCCCATCCCATGAAGATGGCCTGCTGTGAGTCACACCCATTGCTTAATGGCTTCTGGAGGCAATGGGATCACAGAAAGAGAGTGAGGAGGTAGAATTCTCATTCCCTCAGCCAGTTCCCTAACCAGCAGAGAATGTCATTGGACACTCTTTTGTTAGGGATTGATTATTTCCAGTTTTATTTCTGCTATATTTGATTCTTATAGCAACGCTTGCAGGGAAGAGAATATTTGTTTTATTTATAAATATGGAAATTAATGTAGTTCAGAGCATGATGATATAAGTTATTGTTTACTCACCATCTTACTGTCCCTGACTTTTTTCAAAGCTACACTAGAGAATAGTCAAGTTGTATCCAGTGTTAATGTTATTTCACTGTAAATTTTTGCCACAGCAGAGGAGAAGTCAGTGTAGGATTTTCTTTATAAACATTGTGATTGAAATTATTTTATTTTCATTTCTTTTTTTTCAAATTTTTATTAGATATTTTCTTCATTTATATTTCAAATGCTATCCTGAAAGTCCCCTATACGCCTCTACCCCCGCCCTGCTCCCCTACCCACTTCTTGGCCCTGGTGTTCCCCTGTACTGGGGCATATAAAGTTTGCAAGACCAAGGGGTATTTTCATTTCTTAAAAAACATCTAGTCAAGAAAACAAGAAGAAATGGCCAATGACTCCATGGCCTAGTAAAAATAATTTCTCATTTTGCATTTGGCTGGTAAGCAGTATAAAGCCCACTAGCTAACTTCATTTTGAAATGAGAACAGCACAAATGTGAGCAATTTTCACTTACTCAGAAAAATTATTTTGTGACATCTCTCAAAGAGTTTTCTTATATTGGAGAAATTTGTTCACCAGTGTTACAGTAGGTTTAATTGGGGCTTTGATAAGATGTGTGAAGTGAAAGTTATTTCATTCTAGCTCAAAGATTGTGATCCACCAGTGGCCCTGGATAGATTGCCTAACATTCCATGTTACCCAAAGCAAAAGAATGAATCTACCGGGCCCAGTCAATCACCTGGTAGAGATCACTCCCCAAAAGGCTGACTCACCTTAAGCACTACTAAAGAGGTGGTAAGAGTAATTTTCCCTTTAATGAGATTATGTTATTTTTCTTTCTAGAAAGCTTGCAGTCCTTAGGGAGGTACCATGAAACTGTCTTAGGAGTCAGAAAGGTATAAGTTTTCTTGACTTCTCTCTGATACTTGGAGCTTTTTAAAATTCTTCTCTAAAGCTACCCTCTCTCTTTGCACCATTTAGATGAAGACAAATAGCAGAATTCTCCTTCTTCTTTCCTCCTATGGTCTGCTGTTGAGATTTACAGCTTGCCTGTACTGTCCCATTTCTTTTAAATGATAGAAAAATTTCCCCGAGTTTTACTTTTTTGTCAGATCTTAAATTCTTTTACTACATGGGTAAGAACTGTAAGAAGAGGCCTCAACTTACCCAATAATATGTGTCTCCCTAAGAAAGGCTCCTAAGAAGTTCTGGTAATACAAAGTCATACATGTGGTATCTGAAATGCAAGAATACTATTTAAACATAGTATTTCTGTATGTGTTTTAGAAAAAACTTGAATACAGGATGTTAGTCCCTCTTGTGTATAATACAGGCTATGTTTTCTCCTTGACATATATACCTATTGCTCTATTTGTGTCTCTTCTAACACATATTAAATATTTACTCATTTTTATTTTATTTTTTTGCCATTTGGGAAGCTGAAGAGGTAAACTGATAACAGCTGTGGGGTGATTAACACTTATAGCTGAGGAATGGTGCTGTGTTAGCCTTGTGAATAGCAGTGCATCAGCAGCAGTGAAGGCTTGAATTGTGTCTTTAGCATCTCATTAGACTCAATATCTGAGAAAAAGACTGAATAAAATGAACTTCTCTTTCACAGAGCTCTGGCTGTCAATCACCCTAAGTGTCTTGTAAATAAGTAGCAGTTGGCCCTTTCTGAATTCTGTAGTATGGTTTCGAAGTAATCTCTAATTCTTTAGTGAGGATAAAAGTTAGGTAATTTCTTTTTAAAATCCAAGCATTTGACTTCATTCTATTTTGTTCTGTTCCTAATATGAATGTTATTCAAAATGGCTGTTATAGATTTCTAAACAAAAGGTCTTCTTTTGTACCAGGGCTAATGCTATTGTGGTAGAACACTTTTAAGCATAAAAATCTTCATCAGGACAGTTGTAACTTCTTGCAAGTGAACCCCAAATTGGGGCCTGTTGACATTCCTTCATGGAAGGACTGTGTGGGCAGAGTCATTAGGCCTTCAGCTGAGACTNAAATGGCTGTTATAGATTTCTAAACAAAAGGTCTTCTTTTGTACCAGGGCTAATGCTATTGTGGTAGAACACTTTTAAGCATAAAAATCTTCATCAGGACAGTTGTAACTTCTTGCAAGTGAACCCCAAATTGGGGCCTGTTGACATTCCTTCATGGAAGGACTGTGTGGGCAGAGTCATTAGGCCTTCAGCTGAGACTGCAGTCATGTGTATGCAATTCTGCCTTAATTGTAGGTCTTGAAAGGTTAACACACAGTTAGAGGATGCAGTAGTATAACGTTATCTGGAAGTGGAGGCTCCGTCTATGTAGTTACAGGGTAGCCATTGTACATGCTGGGATTGGTGTCATTAAATTGTAAGTAGCTCAACATAAAATAGTCTTTCTGTTGAGGGAAATATTAAAAAAAAAAAAAAAAGAACCAGCATGTTCCCATGCTTGTGCCGGCAACTCTCTGCCCTGGCAGCCTGGCCTACCATACACTGCTGGGCAATGGCTGACCTCTTTTTATCTTGTGGAGACTCTGACTCAGTGCTCCGAAATCTTTCCACCCAGCTCTCTAACTTCCCACTGGCTGGTGGCTCCCATGCCAGCACCATGCTTCAAGTCCCCCAAGGCCTTTCTGGCAAACCCATACTTTGCAGCCATACCCTTTTCTCTTGAACCCAGTCGAACCACCAAGTGAAGGAAAACGCCACACAGACTTACTTCAGAAACAATGGTAATTCAATCGCTGGGCACAACAAGCAAAATCCTAATCTGTAAATCTTATTAAATCTAAATGCTCCAGTGGCGAATCCTGGCTGAACCGCCATTGAAACCAGGAGACATTTGCAATTAGATCTTGTCCTCACGCTATCCCCCTACAAAAGAGAACCCAACTCTTTCCTGCTTCCTCTCTTCCCCTCGCCAACCAGAAGTACCACCTACTCCCCTAGTGATTGACTTCTTTATTCATTAGAGGATTGGTTCACAAGAAATCTACAGAGTATGGCTTACTCCCAGGAGATCAGAATTAACATTAACATATAAACAGCACCAGGCCCATCCACAACATCTTTCCTTGTTTTTCTAATTTCTGATCACTACAAAAAAGATTCTGTTTTGCTTGGAGTTTTTCTGATGATCCCAGTTAAATGCTTAATCAAGTCTTTTAACATATTATATGCACCAACTTCCAGAACCTTGTACCTGTCTTAGTTATTGCTCTATTGCTGTGAAGAAATACCATGACTAAGGCAACTCATAGAAGAAAGCACTTAATTGGGGGCTTTCTTTCAGTTTCAGGGGGTTAGTCCTTTATCATAATGGCAAGGGGCAAGGTGGCATGCTTAGTGCTAGAGAAGTAGCTCAGAACTTTACATCTTTGTCTGCTGGCTAGCACACACACACACACACACACACACACACACACACACACACAGAAAGAGAGAGAGAGAGAGAGAGAGAGAGAGAGAGAGAGAGAGAGAGAGACTATGTCTAATATGGGTTTTTGCATCACCCAGTGGCACACTTAACTCCAATAAGGCCTACTCCATAAGGCCACACCTCCACATCTCCCAATCCTTCTAATCCTTTCAAACAATTCTACTTCCCAATGACAAAGTTTTCGAATATATAGAAATATAATATGAAACCTATGGGAGTTCTTAGTTAAACCACTACAGTCATTATAATTTAACACAAGTATCTATCTATCTATCTATCTATCTATCTATCTATCTATCTATCTACCCTTGTATAATTTTATAGTTGAAGCATACAATAGTTTGAATAAGACTGGCCCCATATGCTCATAGTCATTAAAGGGGAGCACACTTGAGAAAGATTAGGAGGATGTACAATCTTGTTGGAGGAAATGTGTCATTAAAGGCAGGCAGGGTTTTGAGGTTTTAAAAGCAATCAAGCCAGGGCCAGTAGTTATCTCTTCCTCCTTTTTGCAGATCCAGATGTAGAATTCTCAGCCCTTTCTCCATCACCATGTATTCCTGTGAGTCACCATGCTTCCCACCATGATGATAATGAACTAAATCTCTGAAACTATAAGCAGACCCCATTTAAATACTTTATTTTGCATAAGAGCTACCATAGTCATGGTGTCTTTTCATAGCAATAGAACACTGACTAATTTAGAATTTAGAACCAAGAACTGGAGTATTGCTCTAACAAATCAAACTGTATTGCTTGTTGGTAGAATGTGGACTTTGGGACATTGGATTAGTAAAGTAGTGGAACACATCATGCTGGATGTAATGGGCCACACTAGTAGGAGCATGGACAACAGTGCTGGGGGTAATTTAAACTTCATGGGTATGGCTTATGATGGTTCATAGGGGGAAAATATTAGTATTGGTCTTAGTAGCCTAAGACCATTCTTGTGGTGTTTTGGCAAAGAATATGGGTGCTTTCTGAACCTGTTAAAAATATCTACCTAAGTCAAAATTGAATAGTTTGGACCAATGGATTTAGGAGAAGGGATATAAAAAATAGACTAGTGTTGATTTTGTCGTATATTTATTTTTTCTTTCTTTTTAGTTTTTAAAGATTTATTTATTTTACACTGTTGCAGTCTTCAGACACACTAGAAGAGGGCATCATATCCCATTACAGATGGTTGTGAGCTACCAGGTAGTTGCTGATATTTGAACTCAGGACCTCTGGAAGAACAGTCAGTGCTCTTAACCTCTGAGCCATCTCTCCAGCCCTGTTGTGTAGTTATTAATGGTCACTCTTATGCAAGGAGCAAACTGAGCAAGGAAAAACACAAAAGGTACAGGTAGAAGTAAAAAGGGGCATCAGCAAGTGTAATGGAGATTAAATTCAGTTCTCAAGGAGATAAAACATTTGAAGAAAAGCATGATGCTTAAGAGAAAAAAGAGAGTGGTGATCTCAGGACGAGATGTCACCCAGCTAAGTTAAGCAGTAAAGGAAGCCATCAACTGGATTTCACATCAGCTTGGGAACTCTGGTTTCCCAAGCCAGATAAGGGATGGTAGAGTATTTCCCATACCCCAGACATCTCTTAGAGAGCAAAGAAGGAATGGGATTGCTCCATCACTAAATTGGGCTTTTGCCTACTCAACTCTACAGAGACCAGAAGCCAATTAGGCTTCTGTTTCCCAACCACAGAACTGTCTTCTCAGAAATTATGTGACCTGCGGTCTGCTAATACAGCTGATATGCTTGGAAGGCCCCTGTTCCCACTGCATCACTTCCTTCTTTGTCTTCCTGTCCCCCATGATTGAGCTCTTAACTAGTTGCTAGTTGGTATTAATCTGTTTATGCTATTCTAAGTCTGCCATATGTCTGGTTACCTCTCCTCGGTTACATATATCTGACTTCCTCAACTCAGTGGTGAATCTCCTGTACCTGACTGTTTCAAAGAGTCTCTCTCTCTCTCTCTCTCTCTCTCTCTCTCTCTCTCTCTCTGCAAGATGCTCAGCCTTCTCCTATAGGCCATACTCTTTCTTTCTTTCTTTCTTTCTTTCTTTCTTTCTTTCTTTCTTTCTTTCTTTCTTTCTTTCTTTCTTTCTTATTTTCTTTATTTACATTTCAAATGTTATCCCCTTTCCTAGTTTCCCCTCTGAAAATCCCCTAGCCCTTCCGCCCTGCGCCCCAACACACCCACTCCCAATCCTGGTCCTGGCATTCCCCTATATTGGAGCATAGAGTCTTCACAGGACACATGGCCTCTCCTCCCATTGATGACCGACTAGGCCATCCTCTGCTACAAACATAGCTAAGCCACAAGTTCTACCATGTGTTTTCTTTGATTGGTGGCATAGTTCCAAGGAGCTCTGAGGGTACTGGTTAGTTCATATTGATGTTCCTTCTATGGGTCTTCAGTCCTCTACAGCTCCCTGGGTATTTCTCTAGCTCCTTCATTGGGGATCTTGTGCTCTGTCCAATGGATGACTGTGAGCATCCACTTCTGTATTTGCCAGGTACTAGCAGAGCCTCGCAGGAGACAGCTATATCAGGCTCCTGTCAGCAGGGTTTTGTTTAGGCCATACTTTGGTTTTATTTTAACTGAGAGGAATGAGCTTTAGGCAGTCAAGGAAGTATAGAGACAGTGTACAAAACATCACTCTAACATCTCCCCCTTAAGTCCAATAAAGGGCTCTTTTTCTAACATCAATAAACTATATATAAGAACAGTTATGAAAACTATTACATAGGAATTACATTCATCATGTCAAGTCTATATGTATTTGGCAACCTTAGAGAAAGTACCCTACTATCTATCCTATCTTAGTGAGTCCAAAGTTCTGTACCTAATTCACCTTCTATCACAACTTGCATCAATGAAATTCATGAAAATGTCTCTTTAGACCTTAGATTATTTTCTTAAACCTTAAACAACTTAAATTTATTGGTGAAACTATAACTATCTAGTCTTCAACCCCATCAGAGACTTCAGAAGGATAAATATTGCCTGAGTAAACAGGAAATGCAGAGCAAGTAGCTTCCAAAACTAAGAAATAGTAGAGGTTGCTGGTTACATGGATAACCATCCAACCTTTCTCTGTGTTGTTGGAGCATCCTATTCAGCCCTATGGCCAAGTGTATGACAGACTTTTTTTGTGAAGCAGGACTGTTGAAGGACTTGTCTAACTTGCTTTGACAAAGCTTGTCAATCAATTTCCTTCATGTCCTGTGGGTTGTTTTTTGCCCTGTGGCTAGCTTTGCCACATTTGAAGAAAGCTCCATTTGGAGTTTCTTTGATGCCCACCATCTTCTTTGAAGTAGTGTTGGGGTGCTGCTAGAAACAGACATGTCTCACTGTTATGAAAAGCCTTATGTTAATAAAATATCTTCCGATGCCATATTCTGTACGACTCTGAGATTTTTGATTTTTTCAACTGAATAGACAAACATTGCTTATTTCTATCTTTCCATTATCTGTTCAACTTCGAAAATATCTACAGGAGGCTAAACAAAGCTTATTTCTGAAATTATCTAAACTAGTACCTAATATGACTGCAAATGTGATTGACTGACTACTAACTTACATTTAATTATCCTAAAGAGTTTATAATAGGAGCTTTTAAGGACTTCACATTGCATGTTTAAATGAGTTACATAGATACAATGCCTTACACAAATGTTGAAATGTAAGTATGCAAAGCATAATCTTACTTTTTTATCAATATAGAAGATGCATACCAAATGTAAAATATTTGACTTGTTAATGCTCTTTAGTGTAAAAGTAGATTCAATAACCAACCCTTTTATCCTACCATTCCTATATCTCCTGTTTTTCTCTAAATAAGTAAAATAAAGTATATTATGACCAACCCTTTTATCCTACCATTCCTATATCTCCCTTTTTCTCTAAATAAGTAAAATAAAGTATATTATGACTCTTTTTTTCTTTACATCTCCAATCGCCTTTTGCCCTAACATTAGAAAGAAGAACAGAGGAAAGAAAAAGAAAGTAAGAAAGAAATCTTTGAATGTAACTAACTTCCTTTACTTTGTTGCCTTTGAGATCATGACTACTAACAACTTATGACTAACCTCCCTTAGAAGACCACAAACATCATCACGCACCGAAGGATCAAACACTATCCACCCCACCTCTTGGGAATTAGGCATTGCTCTCTTAAAATTTCTTCCTGCTATCTTGAAGCAATGTTCTCTTTTGGGGGCCATAACAAAATTGGGATATTGGATAAATCTTAAGAAAGCTGGCCATATCATTTGCTGTCCAATCCTTATGTGAAGGAAAAGTGGAGGGCTTAACTGAGCTAGAGGTTGAAACAGTATGTAAGGCTGGGTCATCTTAGCTAGCTATTGAAATTGTTCTGGATTTAGATTTTTTGAGGAAACACCATCTGAGGCAGTCTTTGAAGTAGGATCACCTGGGCTACTTGTCTTGTCTTTTGTGTCTGGTCCTTTTACTCTGAAAACATATAAACTTTCAAAGGTGGTATACATTTTCACATTAACACCTATATGAAATGTACAATTCAGCTAAAGATGATGCTCTGCTCTATGTTTGAGTAGGAGAAAGGCATCAAATTTTTAAAGTTCACTTGGACTGTATATCTAAACTGTAATATAAATTTCCATCCATGGCATATGAAGGAATGGCATGATGAATCTTGAGGGCTCTGTAGCCAACAAGATTTATTGGCTATGCATAGCTATGGAGACATTCATGTCTCAGCCAGTTTCAGAGCTGTCCTTTAATAGAAAGATCAGCATATACCTTATCTGCTTTGTTGTTATTCTTGGTTTCTTCCTTTGTTTCTACAGCCAGGAATTTCAGGAGGTCTCCCTGAGTCAAATCTAATCTTTGTTTATTTTTGTGTTATTCATAGCTTTCCTTTTCCTGTTGAAACAAAGACAAAACCTCTCTCCCAAATGCAGCACATTTTCTTTCTTCCATTCTGAGGTTATTATATATATATGCTGATCTAATTCAACAATTCTTTCCAAAATCCAGTGTTTTTAGTATGTGTATTATCTGTCTCATTGACATTTAAAAAAATCTAAAGTCAATGCATAATTTAATCTGTCTCTGGGAGATCTCCTATTCCCTTTCTATTCTATGAGCATTTCTTTTAAAGTACTGTTAGATTTCTCCACAATTGCCTGTCCTGTAGGATTTATTTGTAACATTTTCTGTGCCATAATGTTTTTAAAAAATTGTTGCACTTTACTGAATACATATGCTGGGGTATCATCAGCTCCAATCATCAAAGACATTTCCAAGATAGACATAATCTCTAATAAATGTTCAATCTCAGAATCCTCCTTTTTAGAACTTCAAGCAAAAGCATATTGGAATCCTGAATATGAGTCAACTGTATGATGCATTAATGTATATACATATTTCAATTCTCCAAACTTTACAAAATAATACACATAAGCTATATATACATACTCTCTAAGGTAGTTTCATCAAACATCATTTATATTTGTCATTAAACATACAGACATCCATCTAGTAATTAGTTCTTGACAATATTAATATATCTAGTCTGATTGTGTTGAGTTATAGCTGAAGCCTCTTTGTCTAGCATTAGAATAGGCTGCCATTATGCAAACTGGTCACAAGGTGGTGTGGTAGGCTTTAGATGGGATTTCTTTGATAGTCCTTTATTCTGAATCAGAGGATTTTCCAATCTCCTTTTTATTGTCTCCATTCTAGCACTTAATTTTCAGTTTTTTCATTCTCTAAATCTGTTTTATTTTGATTTCTCTTTAAAAGTATATATAAAATTGCAATTTTTTAAATTGAAAGCATAGTTACTTGTATGCTGATAACTGAAAGAAAGTTATACAGGGTCCAAAGTCCTTCTTCTACAGTGTTTTCTGTTTTTCTTAGTGAAAATGGTTTTTAATGTCTTGTTATTCTTCCTTCAGAGACTTTACTTTTTATATTCAAACTCAGTATTTCTTTCTGTGATGGTCTCTGTTCAGTGTCCTTACTGTCTTTAGCACCTTTATATCTTTCAAAACATTTTCTATCCATTTCTTTTATTGTTCTTAAATTTAATATATTACCAGTTTGGAAGTTTTGAAGTTTTTCAGTCACACACAATAAACAAAATGGGTAAACAATCCTCTGACTTTCTGTGTATCTACAGACTCCTCAGACCAGCACATGTCTATGGTAGGTGGTTCCACTCCTTGGATTGGCCTAGCAGGCTACCTGATTGGTTCTGGGCTGGAGTTACTGTTTGTTCGTCCATGAGAACCTAGCCTTATAACTGGAGGCAGTAGCTGGGAGCCAGTTCTGGGAAATTGCTGAGTTCAAGCAGTGCAAGCCATTTTTCAGGCTGGTATCCTGCTGTCTGCAGCCTGGGAAGTTCTGTGTTTTCCTTCTCCCAACTGGCTAGAAAACCATATCCAGCTCTGGGAGATGTTTCTCCCATGCATTCCAACCAGGACTTTTTCTCAGGCTCTGAACTTGGGTTTTACAATCCCTTATGTTGGACCCCTTTTGTAACTTTGCTTTTTGGTGCCTGCCCCAGTTTCCAAATAATGATATGAAGGCTAATTTTACT
>CACVCL010022690.1:0-34548 GCA_902729485.2 Mus minutoides
TGTGCCTCTGTTTAGTTTCTGTTTCCATGATCTGTCATTGCTGAGAGTGGGGTGTTGAAGTCCCCCACTATTATTGTATGTGCTACAATATGTGCTTTGAGCTTTAGTCAAGTTTCTTTTATGAATGTGGGTACCCTTGCATTTGGGGGATATATGTTCAGAATTAAGAGTTCATCTTGGTAGTTTTTTCCTTTGATCAGAATGAAGTGTCCATCCTTATCTTTTTAAATAACATTTGGTTGAAAGTTGATATTTTTCAATATTATAATGGCTACTCCACCTTGTTTCTTGAGACCATTGGAAAATTGTTTTCCATCCATTTACTCTGATGTAATAGTGTCTGTCTTTGTCAGTTAGGAGCATTTCCTATATGCAGCAAAATGCTGAGTCCTGTTTATGTATCCAATATGATAGTCTCTATTTTGGGGAATTGTGTCCACTGAGGTACAGAGATATTAAGTAAAGGTGATTGTTAATTCCTGTTATTTTGTCATTAGAGTGGAATTGTGTTTCTGTGGCAATCTTCATTTGGGTTTGGTGAAAGATTACTTTCTTGTTTTTTCTAGGGTGTAGTTTCCCACCTTGTCTTAGTGTTTTAAATCTATTTTCCGTTTTATGTCTAGATTCATAGAAAGATATGTGTACATTTGTTTTTACCTTGTAATATCTTGTTTTCTCCCTCTATGGTAATTGAGAGTTTTGCTAGTTATAGTAGCCTGGGCTGGCATTTGTGTTCTCTTAGGGTCTGTATGACATCTGCCCAGGATTTTCTAGCTTTCATAGTTCTGGTGAGAAGTTTGATGAAATTCTTTTTTTTTTTTTCACTTTTTTTATTAGATATTTTCTTAATTTACATTTCAAATGCTATCCTGAAAGTTCCCTATACCCTCCTCCGCCCTGCTCCCCTACCCACCCACTCAGACTTCTTGGCCCTGGTGTTCCCCTGTATTGAGGCATATAAACTTTGCAATACCAAGGGTCCTCCATTCTGATAGGTCTCCCTTTATATGTTACTTGACTTTTTCCCCTTACTGTTTTAATATTCTATCGTTGTTTAGTGCATTTGGTGTTTTGATTATTATGTGACGGGAGGAATTTCTTTTCTGATCCAGTATAGTTGGAGTTCTGTAGTCTTCTTGTATGTTCGTTGGCTTCTTTCTTTAGGTTAGGGAAGTTTTCTTCTATAATTTTGTTGAAGATATTTGCTGGTATTTTAAGGTGAGAATCTTTACTTTCTTCGATAAGTATTATTCTTATGTTTTGTCTTTTCATTGTGTACTGGATTTCCTGGATATTTGGGGTTAGGAATTTTTTGTATTTTGCATTTTCTTTGACATGCTAATGTTTTCTAAGGTAGCCTCTGTTATTGAGATTCTCTCTTCTATCTCTTGTATTCTGTTGGTGATGCTTGCATCTATGACTCCTGATTGCCTTCCCAGGCTTTCTAACACCAGGGTTATCTCCCCTTGTGATTTCTCTGTTGTTTCTATTTCTGTTTTTGTATCCTGGAGGGTTTTGTTCATTTCCTTCTCCTGTTTGATTGTGTTTTCCTGTAATTCTTTAAGGGATTTCTGTGCTTCCTCTGTAAGGTCCTCTGCCCCAGACCTGCAGGGATAATCAGCAGGGACCCAGGGCAGGAGAGAGAGAGAGAGAGAGAGAGAGAGAGAGAGAGAGAGAGAGAGAGAGAGAGGAGACATGAAGAATGAGAGCAAGTCAATCATACTGATCAAGCTCTGAAAACTTCATTCAGGAGTGGCAATATAAGCATAAGCAAGAGGAGGCTCCAAGGTAGAGGGGAAGAGCCCAGGGGCTCTCTGAAGGTCAGGTGGCAATCTTCAGCTCCTGGAACCAATGGTCACAGTATCCTCTTTTCCCATAAACATTCTTACTGTTATGACCATGAATGTTCTCTCAGGATTGTTTATGTAAGCTAGAAAATATCCACAAGGCCATGGCTGAGGCCATGGCTCCCTGCAGGCCTCTAGCTATTTACCTATGTTCTCCTGTATTTACTTAAGGGAGCATTCATGCCCTTCCCAAAGTCCTCTATCACCATCATCATAAGAGATTCTAGATCTGAAACTTGCTTTTCTTGTGTAATGGTGCATCCAGTACTTTCCATGGTGGGAGAACTGGATTCTAATGATGCTAGGTGACCCTGCTTTCATCTCCTTATGTTCTATGCCTGCCTCCTGCCATCTGATTATCTCTAGTTCTATCTGCCCTGGCTACATCTGACTGGATATGTCTTTCCTGTGGTCCTGGTTGTGTCAGAACTCCTCAGAGTTCAGCTGTCTCAGTGATCCTGTAATCCTAAGATCAAGGGTGTGTCAGAGCTCCTGGGAGTGGAGTTTCCTCTGGGTATTGTGGAACTGGATGCTGAGTTAGTGACCAAGGTGTACTCAGGGCATCTCTGATTCTATAATCCTGGGCATGTTAGAGTGCCTGGGAGTGGAGCTTCCTCTGGGTGTTGTGGAACTGACTGATGAGTTGATGACCAAGGTCTGCTCAAGGCACTAGCTCAGACTGAGAAGAGCCCATGACACTGGTCGTGTGGAGTTCCTTGGTGCCCGGGACCCAATGTCACAGTTATTTCCTGTGTTGTGGCAGATGTTGTGTTCTCTGCACTTCTGATCCTATGATCCTGAGTGTGTTAGAGCGCCTGGGAGGGGGTCTTCCTCTGGGTGTTGTGGGACTGGCCAAGGAGTTGATGCCCAAGGTCTGCTATAGGCACTGGCCCAGACTGGATGCAAACTTAATAATTTCTAAGAATATTTGTGGCTTTACAGTGGATTTATTCTACTCTTTAATTTTCTTTGTGGTAGGATCATTGTATATCCAGGATCGTCTGGATCCCAAAATATAGCACAAACTGGTTTGGAATTTATAGATATGCCTGCTTCTGCTTCTTTATGATAATATTGTAGCCATGTAGTGGGACTCTTGGACCTGCTGGGGGTATAAATAATGATATAGACACTTTTTTAATATGTTAAAACTTAGGAGTTTTAGCTGAGCAGATGACCAGATAGCTTTCAAGCTTGCTAATTCAAAAGCTGGCACTATGTCATAGATATAGACAGCTCTACTTCGCTCCTCATTTTCACATCCAATCAGTAATGTCAGTGTCCTACTAGCAAATCTCTCCCCTTTGCTTTGAAGAATTCCCATATATCCTGGAAGTTTTGCTATCACATTTTCTGCCTAGCTATTAGTGGTCAGATATATATCACATCCAAAATACAAGTGAGGAAGGACATGTGGTCACAAAGTCTTAGACCAGTGATGGGCTATAGAAATAGCAATAGAACTGACAACTAAGTTCATACTTTACTTTCAACAAGTTTGGCAGTCAACAACCTAAGGTAATGAAAACATTTCACGAAAGTATCCCTTACTATCATGCCTGATCCTGTTCAGTGTTTTCTTAAGATCCCTTCTGTGGGATTACACACTGAGCCATAAAATATAGCAAGCTTGAGTGGGTCTGAGAACCCAGCAGACAGATACACACCTGTGGTAGGTAGCTCCATATACCCTACTTGATTCTTTAAGTGGCACATGTGCCATAATTCCCATATAAGGAAACATCACCTGTGGTCACATGTCCAAAACCAAAGTTCTTTATGCTTATGAGGAATGCAGAGTCCCTGAGGGTTTAGCTGATAAGATTGCCTTCCTGGACATTATTTCTTACAAAAGGTATTTAATCTCTGGTCCACACTGAGAAGGTGGTATGCACCTGTTTTCCAATATGTTCAAACAATAAACAGTTTATACAAAATCAAAATCTTGCCACAGATAGATTGAAATCACTAAGTGAGTCCTTTCACAATAATCTACCACAGGAATCAGGTGTCTTTATGAAGAATCAATGATTTTGCATAATCTTCAATGTTGGAAGAGAAGAGTGGATAGCTTTGAAGTAATATGCTTGAATTCATGGTTGATTTATGTTATATTTATACATCTGCAAACCAGAGAAATCAAGCTCTCTTGGGTCTTTAACAAGGTTCCCCTTTCAGGATCTCATTAACTACAATTGTCATAGCATACCATTTTAATAGAAAAAATTCATTGGCTGACATAAAGAAGTGTGTGTTCTAAGCAAACACAACCATTCAAAGTAAAGAACTAGTGCATTAAAGTTGTATGTATAATTGTTATGAGTTGCCCACGTGAATGCTGTGATACTTCTCTGCAGGATGAGTGAACGAAACTACCAACTCGTTTTGGCCATGTTATTTGCCATTAATGAGATCAACTTGAACTCCCATATTTTACCAAACACCTCTCTTGGACTTGAGATTTATAATTTGCCAGCTATTGGAAAAAACATTTTTAGGAGTGTATTCTCTTGGCTCACAGGTTTGGGTAGATTGATCCCTAATTATACCTGTAGAAAAGAAAGCAAATCAGCTGCAACACTTACTGGACTGTCATGGAAAACATCTGAAACAATTTGGACCATATTGGATCTTTACAAATTTCCTCAGGTAAGTGCAAGTGGTTTGAGTGATGGGCAACCAGGACTCTTTTCTATAATTTAGCCATTTGTAAAATGAAAGGAACAGAGTTTGATTATTTAACTTAAAATATCATCTACAAAGACAAAGACACATTGGTTTTTTGTTTTTTTCTTTTTTGTGTTATTTATTGATTTTTTAAAAATTTGAATATAGTATACTGGTTGATTTTGTGTTAAGGTGACCCAGGCTGGACAGAGAAAGTGGCTTCAGTTTTAAAAAATGCCTCCATGAGGTCCTGCTGCAAGTCATTTTCTCAATTAGTGATCGAGAGGGGAGGGCCCATTGTGGGTGGTGCCATCCCTGGTCTGGTAGTCTTTGTTTCTATAAGAAAGCAACCTGAGTAAGCCAGGGGAGGCAAGCCAGTAACAGCCCTCCACAGTCTCTGCATCAGCTCCTGATTCCTGACCTGCTTGAGTTCCAGTACTGACTTCCTTTGGTGATCAACAGCAATGTGGAAAGTTTAATAATTTCATTTTGTCTCTTATGACTAAGACATTTTGAATGGCAATTCTTGTTCTCCATTTTAACATTTTGTATTTCTTTCAGCTTACTTTTGGGCCTTTTGATGCTGTTCAGACTGATAGAAACCAGTATCAATCTCTCTACCAGGTGGCCTCAAAAGACACAGCTCTGTTGTCTGGTATTGCCTCTTTGATGCTTCATTTCAACTGGAACTGGGTGGGACTGTTCATCACAGATGACCAGAGAGGTGCTCAGTTTCTATCAGACTTTAGAAAGGAGCTAGACAAAACTAAAATCTGCATAGCTTTTGTGCAAACAGTATTATATCTGGGGGAAACCCTACTTCGTTTGCTAGCCCAAAATGAGATCCACTTTCTAGAATCATCAACAGCAGATGTGATTATAATTCATGGACCCACTTCTCTTCTATTAGCTTTAATAGAAAGTACATATAGAAAGTACAACATGAAAAAAACTTGGGTTATGAATTCAAAATGGTTTTACCCAAATTTGGAACTATATCATATGTTAGAATTATCCCATGGGGCTCTCATTTTTTCACCCTATTATGAGGAGATTTCTGGTTTCAAGAAGTTTATGCAAGAAGCCACCCCCATCAAGTACCCAGAGGATATTTTTCTTAATTTATTGTGGTACTGGCATTTCAATTGCTCATTTTTGCGTTCTGAATGTAAAATATTTGAAAACTGTCTGCAGAATGCCTCTTTGGAATTGTTGCCAGGGAATATTTTTACAATGGCCATGACTGAAGAGAGTTACAATGTGTATAATGCTGTGTATGCAGTGGCCAACAGTCTGCATGAGGAGACACTCAGTCAAATACAATTTCAACCACAGGCAAATATTGATAGGACTCTGTTATTCCCCTGGCAGGTAATGTGAAATTCCTTGTATTTTAAACTCCCCAATATGACATCAGATGCTTTAAATGCTCTCAAACTAGTTATGCTAGATTACTTTTTCCATTCATTAATCTATAAGAGGTAGCATATATTCCAGTGCCTAGATATCAATGTATATATATATATGTCTATAAACATGATGAGTGCACCTGTGGAAGATTCCATTTAACAGAATAATTCTTATATTGGTAGGGAAAATATGGATATTTCTCTTTGCAGTTTCTCAGAAGGAAAATCCAGGTTTTCAATGATGCACTTAGCCCTAAAAAGGTTTGATATCTCAGGGTGGGTAACATGCAGAGAAGGCTCCACCATCTCAGAGAAGAAGGTGAGGGGCAACAGAGATATGGGTTGTCTGAGGGGTAGCCTGGAAAGAAGAGCTGCAATCAGGATGGAATTGAATAACTAAACTCAAAACAATATCGATAATAGAAAAATAATTATCTAGATCTGCCTTATAGAGGAGATTTAGGAAGTAAAATGATAATTGTCAGAAGAAAGGTGATTAGAGGGTAAAGAAAATGAAAATATTGACTAGAGAATACATTAGTATAGATAAACAAGATTAATTTGTTTTTCTTCATTCTGACCTATAGTTAATATTAGTGGGTATCCATGGTTGTCAGTTTTACTGCATCTGGAATTATCAAAAACCCAAAAGCCTGCCTGTAGGGACTACTAAGGTTGCCATGGTATAGTTGGCTAAAGAGGTATGTGTCGTGAGGTTTTGGGTGATTTCATCTTCAGATCCTGGAGAATTTTGTGTGCTTTTTTATTCTTAGGAACCATAAGCACTCCCTAAAGTAGTGAAACATATAGGCCAACTGTGCCCCTCTGGATTCCATAGAAGTTATCAAAATATGTAGATCTTGGCTAACAATTCATGTTAGACTACCCTGTCTAATTTGCAAACTGCTATTATATTCTACATTGTTAAGTTAATTAAAGTCTGATTTTTTAAAACTAAACACTCTGAATACAAAACAAAACAAAGAAAATCAACTATTCATGTTGACTTTCCACAAAATATATCCAATACTCCTGGATGACATTAGAATTGTTATGTGCTGTAAATCCCTCCTGATTATCCACCAAACTCAAATTACTATGAAATTTTCAGAAAATATAAGGAGATAACTAGTTTTCAGAAAAGTTGAGATTTGTTTACTATAGTTCTTGATCATTTTCAGTATTATGTCATAACAGTAAAACAATTAAAAAATAATGGAGCAAAGTAGACTCCCTTCACAGTATTGTACAGATTCTTAGAAGTATATCTTATTCCATTAGATTATAGTGATAGAAATGATGTACTTAGAAACTTTTTTTTTAAGTTGAAATTTGTTTTCTGTCTAATCCTTGATTGTTTGGCACTGCTTGACAAATTATATTGTATACACACTGACATTTACATAAACAACTATTTATATTCTCCTAAGCTTTCTTTTGTTCAACACCATGAATAATTAATTAAAACAGCATTAACGTGATATATTACATATGAGATACATTTACAGTCAGGACATAACTTCTTATTTATAATTCAGTTATGACTATATAACTGCAATTTCATGACAGGATTTCATAAATGTTTTAGCTTCACCCTTTTCTGAAGAATATTCAAGTGAAAAATTCTGTTGGTGACCATGTGGTTCTGGACTGGAAAAGAAAGGCAGATCCAGAGTATGATATTACCAACATTTGGAATTTCCCAGCAGGTCTTTCACTGTTAGTGAAAGTGGGTACATTTGTTCCCAGTGCTCCCAAAGGGGAGCAATTGTCAATGTCTGAAAATACGATTAATTGGCCCATAGGATTTACAGAGGTGGGTGTGTTTCTAACTTAATATTATATGTTTCTGGATCTAATGACTCTTGATTGGTATTATTGACCACATCAGTACACTTAATACTATCAATCATGAGATTTTTACTGATGACTTATTTTGGTGGATGTGTTTTAAATATTTTCCAATTATCTATTCATCTTATCATTTTTAAAAAGAATATAAATTAGTCCTTTCTGAGGGCATTGTAATAAAAGAGTTATCAGGATTTTATATTGACTTCCTGAGTCATAGGTAAATTTATTTTCAAAATACCATAAATTGCAATAACCTGACAAGAGGAATCTTAGTAGGAATAATAATTCCAAACTTCTTTCATCAAGTAAAACCTGTCAAGTATTGTACTTAAAAAGGGCTTACACAAGAGGGACCATTATAATGAGAGTGGATTTATTTCCCTGATTTATGAAAAAAAAAAAGAGAAAGAAATTAGTGAAACAGCACTCTCTAGAATAGCCAACAGGTTTTTCGCTATTAGTGGAAGTGGGTACATCTGCTCCCAGTGCGGAGGAACAATTCTCTATATTTGAATATAGGATTAAATGGCCCAGAGGGGGTATGTTTCTAATATAAGTAAATATTATGTTTCTGGAACTAATGATCCTTGGTTGCTATTATGGACCACATCAATACCCAAGCAAATCAAAAGATATGAATGAAATTAACCTCAAGTCCCTGAATAAAGAAATTGAAGATTTCAGAAGATAGAAAGATCATCCATTCTCATAAATTAGTTGGATTAACCCAGTGACAATGAACTGTTACCAACATTCCACATACATAACAAAGATATATACAAATACAATGCAATTCCTATAAAATGTTCCACACAATCATCTACAGACTTTGAAGGAGCAATTATCAAATTCATATGGAAGAACAACAAGCCAGGATGCAAAAATGAACCTAACCAATAAAATAATCTCTGGAGCAATTACCATCCTTGGTCTCAAGTTGAACTGCAGAGCAATGGTATAAAAACTACACGGTTTTGGTATAGAAACAAGGTATTTAATTAGTGGAATGAAATCCATTCCCAGAAGTACACTTATAGACACTTGATTTTAGACAAAAATTTTAAAAACCATACAATGAAAAAAGAAAGCATCTTCAGCAAACGATTCTGATCCAACTGGATATCTGCTTTGTAGAACAATGCAAATAGATCCATGTTCATCACTCCTCAAAACACCCAAGTCGAAGTGGATCAAAGACCTCACCATAATACCAGATACACTGAATATAATTGAAGAGAAAGTGGCAAGTAGCCTTGAACCCATTGGTGCAGAAGACAATTTCCTAGTTGGATCATGGAACAATTAATAGATGAGACCTCATGACCCTGGAAAGCTTCCATAAGGCCTAGAACAGTATCAAAAGGACAAACATGGAAACTGGTAATCGGGAAAAGATCTTCACTAACCCTACATCTAACAATGTTCTAATATTCCAAATAATAAGGTACTCAAGAAGTTAGATTCCAAAACTTAAAAAGCGAATAAACCAATTAAAAAATGTGATAAAAAGCAACATAGAGAATTTTCAAAAGAGGAGTCTCAAATATACTAGAAGTAGTTAAAGATATGTTCAACAATTTTAGTGATCAGGGAAATGTAAATCAAAATGAACCTGAGAATCAGTCTGACACAAACAAAATGGCCAAGATAAAAACTGCAGAGATAGCTTCTGTTAATGAGGACATAGATACATGGGAACACTAGTCGATTGCTGTTGAGATTGCAAACTTGTGCAAACACATAGGAAAGCAATCTGGTAGTTGCTCAGAAACCTGGAAATAGTACTGTATGAAGACAGAGATATACTGCTCCTAGGCATTTACTCAAAACTGCTCCACCATATTAGGACATGTGCTCCAGTATGTTTATAGTAACCTGATTCATTATAGCCAGAAACTGAAAACAACCAGATGTCCCTCAACCAAAAAAAGAAATAATTAAAAGAAAATGTGTTTCATTCATACAATGTTATACTATGCAGCTATAAAAATTAGGACATTAAATTTTCCAAGAAATTGGATGGAACTAGAATATATCATCCTCCATGAGGTAACCCAGATTCAAAAGACATATATAGTATGTACTTACTTATAAGAAATATTAGTGATTAAGTACATGATATACATTTTACAATCCATAGAGCCAAAGAAACTAAAGAAGAGAGGCCAAATCGAGGATACTTGAATCTCACTTAGAAGGTGTATAAAATAATCTTTAGAGGTAGATGGAGGGAAGTATCTTTCTGTGATAGGGAATGTGGTAGGGAATGGTGGTTTCAGTATCAGGTCTTAGAAGACTCATGAGAGATGTTATGATACTCAGGAGAAGGAAAGGTGACCTGTACCTGCCAGGAGTGGAGGAATTGGGGAAATCTCAAGGAAGAGTCAGAGCCATGGCATTAGGAAGTCCAACAGTAGTTAGTGCATGTGATGATACCTAAGACCAATAACACTGCAGTTATGGTACATGAAGAGGACACCTGCAGTAGCCAAACATTTCTAATAGAGGATGGATAAGGACAACAACATAGCCACCAAATTTTTGACCCAAAATTAGTCCTAGCTACAAGAAATGCAGTGATGTTGCAGAGACTGAGAGAATGGCCAACCAATAACTGACCCAACTTTATAAGCACTGCAGGGACAAGTATTAATCCCTGACACAAATAATGATACCTGTTATGCTTGCAAAAAAGAACCTAGCTTAACTGTCCTTCCAGAGGCTCCATCTAGCAGCTAACTGAAACAAATGAGGAGACTCACAGCCTAACACTGGAGAGAGTTACAGGACAATTGTGGATGTATTGGAGCCCAGAAATGTTTAAAAACTACACAGGAAGTCCAAGAGTCTTATAAACTCGACACTTGGGGAATCTCACAGATACAGTCACAAATCAAAGAGTGCATGTGGGATTGGACTTAGCCTCACCAAACCCCAATATATGTAGCATATGTGCAGCTCAATATCCATGTGAGTTCCCCAAGAGCAGAAGTGGGTGCTGTCCTTAAGCTGATACCTCTCTGGAGAATTCATTCCACAACTGAGCTGCCTTCTTTGGCCAGAGTGAGAGAGGATGAGTCTAATCCTGGTGAATCTTGGTGTGCCAGGGTTGCAGTATATACAGTGGTTGGACACCTTCCATCAGACAAGGAAAGGGGGACTCTTTGGGGGTAAACGAGAAGGGGGAGCATTTAATATATAAATGGAATAAAATATTAATTAATGGAAACAATAACTAACATCACATAAGGCCTATAAAACATTTGGGTGGTGGCACCTAAGTTGTTCTAAGGTGAGAAAGACACTATTAGCATGACAGTAAACAGAAATAGTGCATGTTCTCCATTTCCATTACTTTCTCAAATGTTCTGCTTCAACTCCAGTCCTTATTTCCATTGATGATAAACCTTTCTGTCCACAAATTGCTATGGTCATGCTGTTTTATCACAATAGGAACCCTAACTAAGACACTTAGCTTAGACAGTCACAGTCAGTTTTCAGATGGCCTTTGACTTTAAGCCTTTGACAAATAAAGAACAAAGTGAGTATTTCCCTTTTATACTTAACTTTATGGTTGGAAACATGTAGGCAACAAAATTAATATGAGGATAGAAAATTTTATTTTTAACATCACAGTTTGAGGGTGAAGTTCCCTATGGCAGAGGATTAAAACAGTGCTGATTTTAGGAAACTGGGCAGATTTCATTAAATTCATGAAAAGGATAAGTGATGGCTGTTGCCGACCACTTCATTTCCACTTTCATTCAATTGCCAATGGAGAAAAAGAGCAAAATCCAACATATTTAGATATAAATTATAATTAATATACTTTCTGTGTAATAAAATACATACTTTACTTGTGCACTAAGAGGTAAGTGTTTTGTATATTGCATTAAATATTTTTCAGACTCCTCACTCTGTATGCACTGAGAGCTGCAGTCCTGGATTCAGGAACGTTGTCCTGGAGAGCAAGCCTGCCTGTTGCTTTGACTGCACTCCTTGCCCAGACAATGAGATTTCCAATGAAACAGGTGAACAAGGTTCTGAGAGGATTTTCCATTCTTCCTATAGTGCTCTCAAAACTATGTAAAGGAAAAAAATGAGGCAAGGGAACCACATGGCCATTCTATTACTGCAGTTTAACAACTGAATCTTTTACCTATATGTTCTCTTAAAATAACACATACGAATGAGTCACCTTTTAAAGTCATTGTAGGCATTGTGGCCTCAAGAATCCACTTTCTGACAGCCGAGAAGAATGTGCAATTTCAGAATAGAATATAATCAATACTATTCTGAGTATTGTCTTTGTAATCTTGGCCAGGAGGTAGTGGCACATGCCTTTATTCCCTGCACTTGGGAGGCTGAGGCAGGTGGATTTTCTGAGTGCTAGGCTAGCTTGGTCTACAGAGTGAGTTCCAGGACAGCCAGGAATACACAGAGAAACCCTGTCTCAAAACAAAACAACAACAACAAAAAACCCTCAGAAAAAACAAAAACAAAAACAAGAGTCTTTGTAATCTTGAAAGCATACTTCAATGACACTTCCATTACATTTAAATTTGAATAATTTTAGCTTTACTATAGTAGTTCCATAATTGTCTTATTTCATACAGTGGACCCAGGAAGCTATTTCATTTTCCCAGTTGCAATTTCTGTGTTTGATCTGTGTTATGGCATAAGAAAGTTTCTAAATTAATTTAATTACAACATATTATTGCCAGGTTTTCTTAAACCCAGGTTTAAGAAACAGTAGGTTATACAAAGATATTAAGTTATTGTGAACAGTCTGAAAGACAGAGAGTCAGAGATATAAGGGATGAAATTAAAAAACCGAATACATATTTTGTATAGAATTTTATAAATTGATTCACATTTTTCAAGAAGTATAATTATTTTATATATTAAATATTTCCATACCTACTAATGAAGTTGAAATATGTACCATTTGAATATATTATTATAACTGTCTCAACAGTGGAAGTGTCCTCAAAGTTTATTATTCATGATAAAAGTCTTAGAAAGATCAGGAATCCAAAGCCCATGCTTAAACATAATAAAAACAATCTACAGCAAACCAGTAGGCAACATCAAACTGAACAGAGAAAAGCTGGAAGCAATCCCACTAAAATAAGGGACTAGACAAGGCTGCCCACTTTCTCCCTACCTATTCAATATAGTACTTGAAGTCCTAGACAGAGAAATTTGACAACAAAAGGAGGTCAATGGATTACAAATTGGAAAGGAAGAAGTCAAAATATCACGATTTGCAGATGATATGATAGTATATATGAGTGATCCTAAAACTCCACCAGAGAACTCCTAAACCTGATAAACAGCTTCAGTGAAGCAGCTGGATATAAAATTAACTCTAACAAATCAATGGCCTTTCTGTATACAGAGGATAAATTGGCTAAGAAAGAAACTAGGGAAACAACACCCTTCACAATAGTCACAAACAATATAAAATATCTTGGTGTGACTCTAACTAAGGAAGTGAAAGATCTTTATGACAAGAACTTCAAGTCTCTGAAGAAAGAAATTGAAGAAGATCTCAGAAGATGGGAAGATCTCCCATGCTCTTGGATTGGCAGGATCAATATAGTAAAAATGGCTATCTTGCCTAAAGCAATCTACAGATTCAATGCAATCTCCATCAAAATTCCAACTCAATACTTCAGAGTTAGACAGGGTTATTTGCAAGTTCATCTGGAATAACGAAAAACCTAGGATAGCAAAAACTCTTCTCAACAATAAAAGAACCTCTGGTGAAATCACCATGCCTGACATCAAGCTGTACTACAGAGCAATAGTGATAAAAACAGCATGGTACTGGTACAGCGACAGACAGGTAGACCAATGGAATAGAATTGAAGACCCAGAAATGAATCCACACACCTATGGTCATCTGATCTTTGACAAGGGAGCTAAAACCATTCGGTGGAAAAAGGACAGCATTTTCAACAAATGGTGCTGGCACAACTGACGGTTATCATGTAGAAGACTGGGAATTGATCCATTCTTATCTCCTTGTATGAAGGTCAAGTATAAGTGGTTTAAGGAACTCCACATAAAACCAGAGATACTGAAACTTATAGAGGAGTAAGTGGGGAAAACCCTCGAAGATATGGGTACTGGGGAAAATTCCTGAATAGAACATCAAAGGCTTGAACTATGAGATCAAGAATTGACAAATGGGACCTCATAAAGTTGCAAAGCTTCTGTAAGGCAAAAGATACTGTCATTAAGACAAAAAGGCCACCAACAGATTGGGAAAAGATCTTTATCTATCCTAAATCAGATAGGGGACTAATATCTAATATATATATAAAGAACTCAAGAAGGTGGACAGTAGAAAATCAAATAACCCAAATAAAAAATGGGGCACAGAGCTCAACAAAAAATTCTCAACTAAGGAATACCGAATGGCTGAGAAGCACCTGAAAAAATTCTCAACATCCTTAATTATCAGGGAAATACAAATCAAAACAACCTGGAGATTCCACCTCACACCAGTCAGAATGACTAAGATAAAAAATTCAGGTGAAAGCAGATGCTGGCATGGATGTGGACAAAGAGGAACACTACTCCATTGTTGGTGGGATTGCAAGCCTGTTCAACCACTCTGGAAATCAGTATGGCGGTTTCTCAAAAATTGGACATAGTACTTCCAGAGGATCCTGCAATACCTCTCCTGGGCATATACCCTGGTAATAAGGACACATGCTCCACTTTGTTCATAGCAGCCTTATTTATAATAGCCAGAAGCTGGAAAGAACACAGTGTCCCTCAACAGAGGAATAGATACAGAAATTATGGTACATTGACACAATGGAGTACTACCCAGCCTTCAAAAACAATGAATGTAAGAAATTCCTAGGCAAATGGATAGATCTGGAGTGTATCATCCTGAGTGAGGTAACTCAATCACAAAAGAACTCACATAACATGTACTCACTGATAAGTGGATTTTAGCTTAGAAACCTAGATTACCCAAGATAGAATTTGCTAAACACAACAGGAATGAATATCAAAGGGTGGACGCTTCGCCCCTTCCTAGAATTAGGAACAAAGCACACATTGAAGGAGTTACAGAGATCAAGTGTGGAGCTGAAACAAAAGGATGGACCAACCATTGACTGCTGCAGCTGGGGATCCATCCCATAATAAGCCACCAAACACAGACACTATTGCATACGCCAGCAAGATATTGCTGAAAGGGCCCTGATATAGCTGTTTTGTGTGAGGCTATACCAGTGCCTAGCAAACACAGAAGTGGTTGCTCACAGTCAGCTATTAGCTGGAACACCGGCTTCCCAAGGGAGGAGCTAGAGAAAGTACCCAAAGAGCTGAAGGGGTCTCCACCCCTATAGGTGGAAGAACAATATGAACTTACTAGTACTCCCAGAGCTCATGTCTCTAGCTGCATATGTAGTAGAAGATGACCTAACTGGCCATTATTGTGAAGAGAGGCCCCTTGGTTATGCAAACTTTATATACCCTGTGAAGGCCCGACCAGCGGTAACCCCTACATTCACATACTGGGGTTCCCTGGAAGAAATGGTCCGGAGCTGTAATGAGATGGGGGAGGGGAAAGAACGTGGCCAAGGCTGGGTTGCTGCTCAAGGCGACTGTTTAATGAATCACAAGCATGAGGGGAAAAAGAGGGGAAGCCCCGCCCCCTGTCTTCTGTGCAGGCGTCTGGGGTTTGGCAGGAACCCTGGAGTCTCTTGAGATGTCCCAGGTCTGTGTTGGTGGGCTGGTTGTAGGTGGGTTGGGCTCAGCCAAGCTCCTGGGAGACCTGGGAGCAGGCTGCAGGGGCGCCGGGCTATATCTTAGCCTAATTAACATGATAAGGCTTGGTCACAGTACCAGCATTTGCTGATGGATAAGGGGTACCACAAAGCCCAAGTAAAGGGGAATGCCAGGGCAAAGATGTGGGAGTGGGTGGGTAGGGGAATAGGTCGGGGGATGTGGGAGGGTTTAGGGGACTTTCAGGATTACATTTGAAATGTAAATGAAGAAAATATCTAATAAAAAATAGAACAACTGGAAACAAATATAAATGTGGAGAAAGGTCATGTGACATCCTTTAAAATGAGAACTTGGCATGTGACCACCTTTTGATGCACTGGTAGATGGGTGCTTGTAATGTCGATAGAGTGAATATGCCAAGAGCTACTGAACACTGCACACACCTGTATTCATACATCAAGACATGAAGTGAAGTATAATTAGTTCCAAAAAATTGGGGTGAATTTTAAACTATGTCAAAATAAGAACAACAAGCATGAGACAGTCACAAGGTAACCGTAATTAGCATGTGTAGAATAAGCATTGTGTCACTCCATGTTGAATAATAAACACAAGTAAAAGGGATTTGCAGTTAATAACATTGATATGACAAAGAAGGCTATTTGTTGTAGGATGCTGCAGTTGCTCCGGGAAACCCCGGCTCTGGGAAGCCCCGGGCTCCAGGAAACCCCAGCTCCAGGAAACCCTGGCTCCAGGAAGCCCTGGGCTCCAGGAAACCCCGGTTCCGGGAAGCCCCGGGCTCCGGGAAACTCTGGCTCTCTCTTCAGGCTCTCCTCAGGCAATAGCCCTTCCCGAACAGGCAATATGCAAATGAGGTGTGGCTTGTGGCACCAATGAACGGGCCATATGCTAATCAGGTGTAGCTTGGTGCACCAATCCGCAACCACTAAGACACCCTCCCCCCTTCCCTGGGAGAGTATAAAAGCAGCAGCTCTGCTGCTGTCCAGGGCCCCAGCAATCTACTATCAAGGTGCTCCAGAATAAAGTTGACTGAGAAGATCCCAGTGGTGACGTGACTTTCTTCTGGTTGAGGGAGGCGCATCGCAAGTGGTGCCAAGAACCCAGGAACCGAAGACTATCTTCGTGGGATCTGAACTCTTCAGGAACTGAAGACTAGCTTCGTGGGATATGAACTCTTCAGGAACCGAAGACTATCTTCGTGGGATCAGAACTCTTCAGGAAACGAAGATTATCTTCGTTGGATCAGAACTCATCAGCTACGGAGCAGCGGTACCTGTAAGCTTCCCGGAATATTTTAAGGAGGTTATGCTTCCCTATATTGTTCAAAGGGAGGCTAGAACCTACTCTTAAAATTAAGGGGGAACAAGAAAAGGGGATTTACGCCTCTCTCAAGGATAAAGTTTTCAGATAAATGGGACAAGAGAAAGTTCTCAGGTAAGAGACAATAAAGAAAAGGAGTGCAGTTAGAAAAGGAGTGAGTAACCATGGGCGCTTCTCATTCGCACTCAATTTTTTTTGGCTCTTCAGGAGCTGCTTGTATCAAAAAAATTTTTAAATCAAACTATCCACCCTTGAGAGGTTTTTGAAGGAGTGTGATACTGTGGTCCCTTGGTTTGCAGTATCGGGGAGTCTTACTGTTCCCTGCTGGGACAAACTTGGCAGAGACCTAGATTTTGCCTGGAATCAGGGCACATTGAAAGCAGGTGTGAAACTAGAGTGAATGCTATGGTTTTTCTTAGGATTTTTGAAACCAGTAAATATTTTCAATTGCCATCCACAGTCATGGAAAAGGAATGTTTTGTTTAATGTATCTTTGAAGGGTAGCTTTTGTTCTCCTATAAAAATAACCCATGTGAGATGCATAAGATGGTTTCTTTGGTATCAGGATGGAGTCCTGTGGCTTATTCCAAATATGGGCATCTCACAAGTAAAGCAGCACCTCCTCAACCTAGGTGGACAGCTCGATGCAGAGCTGAAAGAGAGTGGCTGTTCACCTGGACAGGATGTTAAGATTAATATCTATAGCTTTTTGAGATTATTTAGGAGCCAAAGTAGGAACAAAACAGATAGTGACACAAAAGGTAGAGTTTAGAAAGGTTAATTTGAGGACTTTAAATGATTTCCAAAGATTATTAGGTGACATTAATTGGGTTCAATGTTACCTGAAGATGCCAAATTATGAATTAAAACCTTTCCATTACTATCTCTGTTTAATCCGGGTCATGGCTAGGTCCAGACCCGGTTATTTCACAGTCCAGGGAACAGTGTGTGTTTTTCCTATGGACAAAAAACCAATTTGGATACCCGAGAGACTGATATGAAGAGTGCCCCCTCCCTTGGAAGATGCAGCAGAGAAAAAGGATAATGAAGAAACACCTATATCTATTGATACTCCTGATGAATCTGCAAATGGGTAATATGTTAAAATTATAGGCTGTCGCCCGCACTTGGCCAGTCCCTATGCCAGTACATAGAGAAAAAAAAGGAAGAACTATTTCAGTTGATTCAATTTTCCTGTGTTTCCCATTTTAAGAATTTGTGTATTACCCCACTAACTGCTGATATGTCTGCAAACTTTAATTATAGCATGGAGTTGTCAGAGTATCTTCAAGGGAATTGGACTGCGGAGGCAGAATGACTGTCCCAGAAGCTCCTTATCCAGCTTTCTATCCTGAACGGCACCAGAGTCGACCCTGTCACCTTGGGAGATTTTACCTCTTGGCTGTCCAATGCCTTTTCCTTTTCTAAAGAATGGGCTGGGATGCTACTTTGGGTTGTCCTGGTGTTTGCGGGTTGTGTACTTTGCCTCTGGTTGTTATGTCATATGAGATGCACTCAGGCCCGACTGAAAGCTGCCGTTATTCAAGCCCTGATGGCCATAGACGAAGGCACCTCACCTGAGTTCTGGTTGGCCTTTCTTAAAAGTCTGTAATGATTTCCTAGCAGACTGGTTTGCCGATACTTCCCCGGGTTAGGGACAGACCTAATGACTCCCACTATACCATCTCAAAGGATGACTGAGTAATGAAACTCAATTTTGCTGACAGAGTGTCACAATACAGTACAGGGGATGTTATCCTCCCCCTGATAAAAAGGCATGGAGACAGGGGGCGGGGGTGCTAAAGTACACCTATCAACGACTAGGGCGGAAATTCATTACAATGTCTCATGATTACACAAACAATTTGACCTCTGTTACAGCCAAGTCCGCTAGCAATGTGCTGGTGGGATCTCCTCCTACTCCAGATCTCTGCATAGACAGACTGGTGGTTGTGTCGGATGGTAGCCCGATTTCCTATCAAAGGCTGCTCCCTCAGGCCGGAGTGTTTGCTGACCAGATTTGCAGGACTTCATTTTTAATTAATAAAGAAGGGGGAGATGTAGGAAGCTGTGGTTGCTCCAAGAAACCCCAGCTCCGGGAAGCCCCAGGCTCCGGGAAACTCTGGCTCTCTCCTCAAATGATAGCCCCTCCCGAACGGGCAATATGCAAATGAGGCGTGGCTTGTGGCACTAATGAACGGGTCATATGCTAATCAGGTGTAGCTTGGTGCACAGATCCGCAACCAAGACACCCTCTCCCCCTTCCCTGGGAGAGTATAAAAGCAGCAGCTCTGCTGCTGTCCAGGGTCCTGGGAATCTACTATCAAGGTGCTCCAGAATAAAGCTGACTGAGAAGATCCCAGTGGTGGCATGACTTTCTTCTGGTTGAGGGAGGCACATCGCAATTTGTTGATTCTTTCAGTATTTTTTGTGAAATAAATTCTATTTTCTATATGTACATTGTTTTAAACGTATCTCATTTCTGACAGGGGCATGATAATCTTGTTCTTATTATTTATTCTACATTGCAATCCATGCCTCACCTCCTGTTCTCATCCTCAGAAAGTCCCTCTCCTATCCACTTTCTCATTCTCCAATGAGAGGCAGGAGCCCTCACCTTTGGCTGTCTTCTAACCTGGCATATTACTTGTCTACATCGCTAGTCAAGTCCTCTTCTACTGAGGCCATTGAAGGCAGCCATTTAGAAAACTTTTGACAGACAATCAAGCACTGTATGAATAGCTATATTTCATTTGTTTGCTACTCATCTGCTCCATATGTAGGGGTAGGGGTTGCAGGTTTTTTCTGAGAGTGTCTGCATCTGTTTTTTTCAGCAGGAAAGACTATCATTAATAATTTCAGGGATTGGTATTTTCCAATGGGATGAAATTGAACTGGGACCATTGTCGCTATTGGTTCTATTTGGAATATTGGTTGTCTCTACTCTCATTCTCTACACCAACCCCTATTTCTACATCTCTTCTAGAAAGGATGAATTTGGTGTCAAAAATTGTGTGTGAGTTGGTTTCCCTATTGCTTCAATAGGGGCTTCCTGGTTAAAGGAGGTACACTTTTCAGGTTCCAAAGAACCACTATCATGACTCTGAGCTAAGGTCACCCCCTTTGATTGTTGGGGGCTCCCATATCCCAGATCTTTAGCATATCCTCAAAATGTTTGCCTTCCTCTACCAGAATCTATGGATTTATAATCTCCTGGCACTCTGTCCCTCTCTCGTGTTTCTCTGTATACTTGATCAAGAAAACCCCAGTTCACCTCCTTGTCCCCTCTGCCACCCAGATTCATCATTCCATCTGCCTCCTATAACTATTATATTCTACCTTCTAAGTGAGAATCAAGTACCCCCATTGGGTGTTACTTTTAGTTTAGCTTTGGGTCTTTAGTGTGTATTGTGTGTATCCTGTACTTACGGCTAATATCCACGTATAATTTTGAACATACCATGATAATTCTTTGGGGTTACCAATCTGTGGATGATAGTTTCAAGTTCCATCATTTTGCCTGCAAAATTCATGATGTCCTTGTTCATGATGTACTCCATTCTCTAGGTATACCAAATAGTCTTTATCTATCCATTCTTTAGTTAAGGGATATCTGTGTTGTTTCCAGTTTCGGATTATTAGGAAGAAAACTGATATGAACATATTTTAGCCTGTGTCACTGTGGAATAATGTGCCATCTTTGGATTTATGACCAGAAGTGATAGACCTGGGTCTTGAGGCAGAAATATTACCACTTTTATGATAATCCAGCAAATTGATTTCCACAGTGTCCTTGCCTAGTAGAAGGTTTTTAGTTTCATTAGTTACCACTATGAATTCTTTATTTTAGAGCCTGATCCAATGCTCTTCTGTACAGGAAGTTTTCTCTAGTACCAATGCATTATAGGCTAATATTCCAGAGTTTCTCTCCTACTAGATTTATTTTAATTTGTCTTTGTTAAGATCTTTAGTCCACTTCACTTGAAGTTTTGTCCAGGAAGATACATATAAATCTATTTTCATTCCTCTATATGCAGACATCCCATTAATTCAGTACTAATTCTTTAAGATGCTTTCTTTTTCCCATTCTATGGTTTTGTGTCTATAGGTATGTGGCAATATTTGAAGATTGATGCCATGGATCAACCTGTTTATCCCTAGACTAATATCATACAGATTTTATTACTATTATTTGATAATATACCTAGAGTTCTGGGATGTGTGTACCTTGAAAAGTTAAATTATACCTTAGTCTTGTTTTAACAATGTTGGGTTACTTATTTCTTTGTTTCTTTGTCTGGTTTTTTTTTTTTTTTCATATGAAGTTAAGAATTGCTCTTTCAAGGTATGTAATGAAGTGTATTGGAATTTTTATGGGAATCACACTGAATATGTACATTGGTTTTGGTAAGATAGCCATTTACATTTTGTTAACCCTACCATTTCAAGAGTATTGGAGATCTATCCATATTCTGATATCTTCCTTAATTTTTTTCTACAGTGATTTTAAGTTCTTGTTATATAGGTGTTTATGTTGCATGGTTAGAGTTACATGAAGATATTTGTATTATTTGTAAATATTGTAAAGTATTTTATTTCCCTTATTTCTTTCTCGGTTAATTTAGCATTTGTAAAAAAAAGGACTATGTTTTTTTATTATTTTTTATTTTTAGTTAATTTTGAATCTAGCCACTTTGCTGAAGGCTTTCTCTAGTAGAATTTTGGGGTTATTTATATTTATTATATCATCTGTGAATAGCAATCCTTTGACTTCTTTCGTTCCAATTTGCATCGACTTGATTTAATTTAGGTCTTTGATAGCTCAAGATAGAACTTCAAGTACTGTATTGAATAGAATAACAAGAATGAGTAGCCTTGTCTTGTCCCTGATTTTAGTGGAGTTGCCTAAGTTTCTCTCCATGTAATTAGATGTTGGCTATTGGTTTGTTGTATGCTGGTTTTATAACATTGAGATATATGCCTTGTATCCCTGATTTCTCCAAAACATTTAAAAGGAATTGGAGTCACATTTTGTTAAAGAAATTTTTTTTGCATTTAATGGGATGACCATGAGATTAATTTCATTTTATTTTTATAGTGAATTACACAGATGGGTTTTCATGTATTGAACCATGCCTGCATCCCTAATATGAGGCTTATTAATTTATTACTTAAGATACTTTTGATGTGTTCTTGCATTCAGTTTGTGAGGTATTTATTTATTTATTTATTTATTTATCATGTGTGTGTGTGTGTGTGTGTGTGTGTGTGTTAATTTCTTCATCAATATTAATAAGGCAAATAGAACTAAAATCCCCTTCTTTGTTGAGTCTTTGTGTAATTTGGGTATCAGTATGATGGAAGCCACATAGAACGAGTTCCACAGTATTCTTTTGCATCTATTGTGTGGAGTAATTTGTGGAGTATTGGTATTATCTCTTCTTTGAAAGTCTGATAGAACTCTGCAATAAAACCTTCTGACTCTGGGCATCTTTGGTCAAGAGATATTTCATGACGGCATCTCTTTTCTTAGGGTTTTAGGGCTATTTATATAGGTTTCCTGATATTAATTTATCCTTTGTAAGTGTTATACTTGTTTAGAAAGCCATCCTCTTTATTAAGATTTTCCAGTTTTGTATATTACAGGTTTTGAAGAAAGACCTAGTGTTTTATTTGTACTTTTTTTGTCTTTTTTTCTCTCCCTTTTCTTTTTGGATTTTATTTATTTTGATAACATCTCCACATATTTAGTTAGTTTGGCAAGGATATGTCTATCTTGTTGATTTTCTCTATGAACTAATTATTGGCTTCACTGGTCCATTTTTTTCCTAATTGTTTGATTTAAGATTATTGAAATCAGATTATTATCTACCCTCAACTCCTCTTAAGTGTGCTTTCTTCTTTTTTTTCTAGACATTTTAAATGTACATTTTAATTGTTCATATGAAAAATTTCAAATAAATTTCTTTATGGACATACTCAATGTAATGGACTTTCCTCTTAAAACTATTTTTACTGTTTCCCAAGAATTTGCATATGCTGTGCTTTTGTTTTCATTGAATTTTAAAATTTTCTTTCTTTCTTTCTTCCCTGTACCAGAGATCATTGAGTAGAGGCTTGTTCACTTTCCACGAGTGTGTTTACTTTCTGGTATTTCTGTTGTTGTTGAAGTGCAGTTTTCCTCCATAGTTGCCTCATAGAGGAAATGGTGCCATTTCAATTTTCTTGTATTTGTGAAGGATGGTAAATTTTGGGGGAAGAATTCAATGATGAGAAAAATGGTATATTCTTTTTTAGTGTGTGGAATATTATCTAGATGACTTTTAGGGCCATTTGATTCAGGCTGTCTACCAGTTTTCTTATTTCTCTGTTTACTTTTTGACTAAATAACATGTCAGTTGGTGAGAATGGGGTATTGAAATCAACCACTTTTAATATGTGGAGTCTGATGTGTGTTTCCAACTTTAGCAACTATTCTTTTACAAACATGGGTGCCCTTGAATTAGAAGCATACATGTTGAGACTTGAGATATCATTTTACTGGATTTTTCCTTTGATGAGTATGTAGTGTCCTTTCCCATTTGCTTTGTTAAATTATAGTTGAAAGTCCATTTTAATAAACATAAGAATAGTTTGTCTCACAATAAAATTTAAAAATTATAAAATAAAATAAGGACATTTTATTGTTAACCTCTGACCTTCCCACATCCCACATATACAGATATACTATATATCTATCTTATCTATCTTATCTATCTATCTATCTATCTATCTATCTATCTATCTATCTATCTGCATAAACAATAATAAACATTTCATCACTGTTGCTTCTTTCTGGGACGGAACCAGTTCTTGCTCAGTTATCTACATTGCACTTGAATCCCTAGGCTTGAATGATTCTTACTGATCTCTGATTCTCCATTGGCTGGGACTATAATTACACACTGCCATACCCAACTTTTCCCCCTTAAAATATGGGTGTTCAATTTTTAAAAATGTATTAAATAACATTCTTAAAAATATTACTAAAGCCAAGCTTCCATCCTTGCATCTTCAACAGTAACTTTATTTCCAGAAAAACCTCTGTGTCACCGTGCCTCACCAAATAAATGCTATAATTTTATAATTAAAATATTTGAAAATAAAAAAAAAAAGAATAGTTAGTTCAACTTGCTTTGAGGGTCCTGTGGCCCAGAAAGCAAATTATAGCATTTACTCTGAGGTAATAGCTATCTCCATTGATTAGCTGTGTTTTCTTTTTGCAGTAAAAGGTTGGTTCCTATTTTTGCTTTTGTTCTGTTTGCCTGTTTCTTTTTGATTGTAAAGTTGAGTCCATTGCTGGTGAGAGAGCTTAACACCCAGCTATTGTTTACCCCTGTTATTTTGATGTTTGTAGTGTTAGTGTGTATGTGTTATTGTGTGTTTAACTTTATTTTTCTGGTATGGAATTATTTATTTCCAGTGTTTTCTTGAAAGTACTTATCCCTTTCTGTTGGAGTTTTCCTTCAATTAGTTTTATTTTGTTTTGTTTTTATTGTTTTTTGTTTTTGTAGGACTAGATTTGTGGATAGATACTGTTTAAATTCAGAATTTTCTTAAAATATGCTTGTTTTCTCCATCTATATTTATTGAGAATTTTTCTGGGTGTAGTACCTTAGATTGGATTGTGTCTTTCTATAGGTTTTAAGATCTTTGTCAAGGTCCTTCTGTTTTTAGAGTCTCTCTCAAAAAGGCAAAATTCTAGTAGTTTCTGCAATTGTTTGTTACTTGGTCTTTTTCCCTTGCTGCTTTTAATATTCTTTTTTTGTTCTCTAAAATATATATTTTGATTATTTTTTTGAGACAAGACTTTCTATTTTGTTCCAATATACTTTGTGTTCTGCAAGCATATTGGATATTTATAGGAATTTCTGTCTTAATGTGTGAATATATTCTACTATGATTTTGTTGAAAAACTTTCTCATCCTTGGAGCTGAGACTCTTTAACATTTATTCCTATCATTCTTTGGTTTGGTGTTTTCATTGTACCCCGGATTTTCTGGATATTTTATTTCAGGGATATCTTAGACTATTTTTGTAAGCAGCCTTGGCTCCAGGCAGCCCCAGCTCCGTGCAGGCATGGCTCTCTGCACTTACAAGATGGCGCGGAGGTCCGGCCGGCTGTCAGATAAAAAAGCCTAGTGTGCATGCATCGCTCTTCTCAAGTGATAGCCCCTCCCGAATGGGCCATATGCTAATAAGGTGCAGCTTGTTGCACCAATCTGCAATCACTACAACACCTTCCCCTTCACTGGGAGGGTATATAAGCAGCAACTCTGCCGCTGCTCTGGGTCCTGGGAATCTGCAATCAAGGCGCTCCTGAGTAAAGGCTGTTTGAGAAGATCCTTGGTGGTGGCATGTTTTTCTCGCTGGTCTATTGAGGCGCATTGCATATTTTCTTCTACTGATGTATTAATTTCTTTTATTGTTTACCTGAGATTCTCTCCTCCATCCTTTGGTGATTTATGCATTTGTTGTTCTGATTCTCTTCCCTAGGTTTTCCATCTCCAGTTCTCCCTCAGTTTTTTGTGGGTTTTTTTTGTATTTAGTTTGTTTGTTTGTTTCTTTGTTTTTCTTTTTGTTTTTCAAGACAGGGTTTCTCTGTTTATCCCTGGCTGTCCTGGAACTCACTTTGTAGTCCAGGCTGGCCTCGAACTCAGAAATCTGCCTGCCTCTACCTCCCAAGTGCTGGGATTAAAGACGTGCGCCATCATGCCCGGCTTGTTGGGGTTTTTTTGTTGTTGTTGTTATTTTTTATTGTTCCTATTTCCACTATCATGTCGTCAACACATTTACTTATTTCCCTGGTTAATTGTAGATTCTGGTATTTCTTTAAGGGATTTATTTGTTTCCTCTTTAAAGGCCTATATTTATTTCCTTTATTTCTTCATTAAGTGATTTATTTATTTATTTCCCTCTCAGTTGAATCCATCATCTTTCTAAGATTGGATTTCAGGGCATTGTGGTTTGGTTGTGTTAACTTATACAGGACTTGAAGTTGTAGGTAGGTGTGTTCTATGGTCCTTGACTATGTTGTTTGTATTCATTCCATGCCATTAGGCATCCAGATGGTTTTAGTCCCTGCATGCTCTTGTTACACTATATATTGTCATGGGGCTTAACATCAATAGTCCTAGTATGACAAGCTCCTAGTGAGACTTCTTAACTTGTATGGTTCTGGAACAGAAGGTCTTAAAATAGTGGGCATAGGGAAGGCAGGAGAGTTTATATATGGCATTGATAGCAGGCTTCTTAGAGCAGCTGCTTAGGATCATTGGGCAGGCAATATGGGTGTAGGAAGGTTTATTTATAGGAATTTCTCTCTTTAATGTGTGAACATGTTCTACTATGATTTTGTTGAAAAACTTTCTCATCCTTGGAGCTGAGACTCTAACGTCTATTCCTATCATTCTTTGGTTTGGTGTTTTCATTGTACCTTTATGGTTTCAGATCAACAGGTCTGATGAAGGCAGGCAGACAGGTGGTAGGAGACTGGTAGTGTGGTCTGGTAAGCAGGATAATTATAATTCCTCACCTATCAATTCCCATTAGTACACTATAAACACATTATACATAAGTTATTCCTCTGGAACATATAGAGATAAAACATAAAAACTACCTGACTATTTGATAATAGTTCCTCTATGAAGATTGAAGACATAGTCATTTCATTTATGAATTTAATGTAGAAGGAGCACATCAAATGTCACCTCAAATTTATTCTACTATTATAGACTAAGGATTAGACATTTCACTGATATGTACATTTGGTTTGACAGAGTAGAATGAAGAATTTTTCTACATATATCACTATGTCAGATTGTATTGATTTAAAAATTACAGTTTTGAACATTCCAAAGTTAAAGAAATTACCAATAAATCATAGGGAATTATACAAAACCATTAATGAATGGGTATTGTTTATATGAAACCTATTAGAAGCTAACATAACATAGAAACAAAAATGATCTAAAAGCAAACCAGCATAGATTTATATGAGTGTGATATTAGCCAAAATAAACACATTGAGAAAATGTTAACTATTGTGAAAGGAGAGTTTAAAAACATACATAAGTAGAGAGTAGAGTGAAAAGGGATTTAAATGTATATCCTCTTTATGTGATTTAAAGGAAAAAATGAAACAAAATCATTCTTGAAATGAAGCATTTACAAAATGTGGAAATTTATGCATGTCATGAAATAAGTGATTAATGAATATTTCATACATCTAACACTACCATGATTTTTATACAATAAATTCAATGAAAAATATTTCTTGAAAATTGAATTCACAAAATCAATTGGAAATTAAGAAACATTTTGTTTGTGAACTGGTGTAAGAAGTAAATTATTTTCTGCAGTATAATTTTGTATTCTCAAAGTCTAAATGTAAGTTTCAATTATATTACAAAATATAAATAAAAGGTTAAAAAAGAAAAAATATCCTCCATATCCATCCATTTGCCTAAGAATTTTATTCGTTTATTGTTTTTTATCAATTAGTTTTTATTAGATATTTTCTTAATTAACATTTCAAATGTCATCCCGAAAGTTCCCTCTCTCTGCCCGCCCTGTTCCCCTGCCCACCCACTCCTACTTCCTGGCCCTGGCGTTCCCCTGCACTGGGGCACATAAAGATTACAACACCAAGGGGCCTCTCCACCCAACGGTGGCCGACCAGGCCATCCTCGGCCACATGTAGAGCCAGAGACACATGTTCTGGGGGTTCTGGTTAGTTCATATTGTTGTTCCTCTTCTAGGGTTGCAGACCCCTTCAGCTCCTAGGGTTCTATCTCTAGCTTCTCCATTGTGGGCCCTGTGTTCCATCATATAGATGATTATGAGTATCCACTTCTGTACGAGACAGCTATGGATACATAAAATGTGGTACATTTACACAATGGAATACTACTCAGCTATTAAAGACAATAAACTTCTGTACCTGATATAGCTGTCTTGTACAGAAGTTTATTGTTTTTAATAGCTGAGTAGTATTCCATTGTGTAAATGTACCACATTTTCTGTATCCATTCTTCTGTTGAGGGACATCTGGGTTCTTTCCAGCTTCTGGCTATTATAAATAAGGCTGCTAAAACCATAGTAGAGGATGTTGCCTTATTACAAGTTGGAACATCTTCTGGGTATATGCCCAGGAGAGTTATTGCTGGATCTCCTCGTAGTACTATGTCCAATTTTCTGAGGAACCTACAGACTTATTTCCAGAGTGGTTATACCAGCTTGCACTCCCACCATCAATGGAGGAGTGTTGCTCTTTCCCCACATCCTCGATAGCATCTGCTGTGACCTGAATTTTTTATCTTAGCCATTCTGACTAAGCCATTCTGGTGTGAGGTGGAATCTCAGGGTTGTTTTGATTTACATTTCCCTGATGATTAAGAATGTTGAACATTTTTTTCAGGTGCTTCTTACACATTTGGTATTCCTCAGTTGAGAATTCTTTGTTTAGTTCTGTACCCCATTTATTTTAATAGGGTTATTTGATTTTTTTGGAGTCCATCTTGTTGAGTTCTGTATATGTATTAGATATTAGTCCCCTGTCTGATTTAATTGGTATAGATCATTTCCCAATCTGTTGTTGGCCTTTGTCTTATAACAGTGTCTTTTGCCTTACAGAAGCTTTGCAGTTTTATAAGGCCCATTTGTCGATTCTCAATCTTACAGCACAAACCATTGCTGTTGTGTTCAGGAATTTTTCCCCATGCCCATATCTTTGAGGCTTTTCCCCACTTTCTTTTTTTTTCACATCAACTTTTTTAATTACATATTTTCTTATTTTACATTTCAAATACTATCCAGAAAGTTCCCTATACCCTCCCCCCACCCTTCTCCCCTACCTACCCACTCCCACATCTTGGCCCTGGATTTCCCATGTATTAGGACATATAAAGTTTGCAATACCAAGGGGCCTGTTTTCCCGATGATGGCTGACTAGGCCATCTTCTGCTACATATGCAGCTAGATACATGAGCTCTGGGGGTTCTGGTTTGTTCATATTGTTGATCCTCTTATATGGTTGTAGGCCCCTTCAGTTCCTGGGGTACTTTCTCTAGCTTCTCCTTTGGAGGCCCTGTTTTCCATCATATAAATGACTGTGAGCCATTTATTTGCCAGGCACTGGCATAGCCTCATATGAGACAGTTATATCAGGGTCCCTTCAGCAAACTCTTGGTGACATATGCAATAGTGTCTGGATTTGGTGACTGATTATGGTATGGATCCCCTGGTGGAGTAGTCTCTGGATAGTCCATCCTTTCATCTTAGCTCTGAACGTTGTCTATGTAACTCCTTTCATGGGGTCTTTGTTCCCTATTCTAAGGAGGAATGGAGTATCCACATGCAGATCTTCCTTCTTCTTGATTTTCTTGTGTTTTGCAAGTTGTATCCTGGGTATTCTAACATTCTGTGCTAATATCCACTTATCAGTGAGTGCATATCTAGTGACTTCTTTTGTTTTTCAGTGACCCTGGTTTTATCTGGAGTTCCTTAATCCTTAGACTTGAGCTTTGTACAAGGACATAGGAATAGACCAATTCACATTCTCCTACATGATAACTGCCAGTTGTGCCAGCACCATTTGTTGAAACTGCTGTCTTTTTTCACTGGATGGTTTTAGCTCCCTTGTCAAAGATGAAGTGACCATAGGTTTGTGGGTTCATTTCTGGGTCTTCAATTCTATTCGATGGATCTACCTGTCTCTCGCTGTACCAGTACCATGCAGTTTTTTATCACAATTGCTCCGAAGTACTGCTTGAGATCAGGCATGGTGATTCCACCAGAGGTTCTTTTATTGTTGAATAATTTTTTAGAAGAATTTTTACTATTCTAGGTTTTCTTGTTATTTCAGATGAATTTGCAAATTGCCCTTTCTAACTCAGTGAAGAATTAACTTGGAATTTTGATGGGGATTGCATTGAATCTGTAGATTGCTTTTGGTGAGAGAGTCATTGTTACTATATTGATCTTGCCAATTGATGAGCATGGCAGATCTTTAGAACTTCTGATATCTTCTTCAATTTCTTTCTTCAGAGACTTGAAGTTTGTATCATACAGAGCTATTACTTCCTTAGTTAGAGTCACATCAAGGTATTTTATATTATATGTGACTATTGTGAAGTGTGTTCTTTCCCTGATTTCTTTCTTAGCCTCTTTATCCTTTGTGTAGAGAAAGGCCATTGAGATAACCCAATCACAAAAGAACACACATAATATGCACTCACTGATAAGCAGATATTAGACCAGAAACTTATAATACCCAAAATACAATTTGCAAAACACATGAAACTCAAGAAGAAGGAAGACTAAAGTGTGGATACTTCATTCCCTCTTAGAATGGGGAACAAAATGCCTATGGAAGAAGTTACAGAGACAAAGTTGGGAACTCATACGGAAGGAAGGACTATCCAGAGAATGCCCCACTCAGGGATCCATCCCATATACAACCACCAAACCCAGACACTATTGCATATGCCATAAAGATTCTGCTGACAGGACGCTGATAGAGCTATCTTTTGTAAGGCTATGGCAGTGCCTGACAAATACAGAAGTGAATGCTGACAGTCATTTATTGAATGGAACACAGGGCCCCTAATGAAGGAACTAGAGAATGTACCCAAGGAAATAAAGGGGTCTGCAACCTTATAGGAGGAACAACAATATGAACTAACCAACACCACCCAGAGTTGTGTCTCAAGTTGGATATGTAGCAGAGGATGGCCTAGTCGGCCATCAATGGGAGGAGAGGCCCTTGTTCTTGCAAAGATCATATGCCCCAGTACAGGGTTATGCCGGGGCCATAAAGTGGGAATGGGTGGGTTGAAGAGCAGGGCGGGGGGGTGTTATAGGGAATATTGGGGATAGCATTTGAAATGTAAATTAAGAAAATATCTAATAAAAATTAAAGATAAAAAACAAGGACAATTCAATATACAGTAAAATAAATGGGCTTTAGTAATATGTTTTTCTGCATATTTTCATTATCAGTTTGACACAATCAATATTTATGGAATAAAAGAAAATCAGTATTAAAAATTGTTTCAAGGGCTGGATTGTAGACAAGCCTCTTGCACATATTGTGTTTAGTGATTGCTGTGGGCTGTACAGCCTCACTGGATTATTGTGACTTTTAAGGAGGTGATCATGTGCTAATTAACAAACCAGGTTGAGGAATATGATTGAGGCAGAGCAGGCAAAACCACATCCCAATGTATTCAGACTGAGTTCTTACCTCCTTATCACATCTTCAGTTCCTTCATTGTTTGCTCAGTGATATATTTGTAATAGGTAATGTGAAAAACAACCATATCTCCAGAAGGGGCATTTCCTCAGGGTTTTTTTTTTTTTTGAAAGGAATATAATCCTAAACTTGTGGGATTATTCACTTTAGAATACATGCTTCTCTATACCAAAAGTAACAATGGAACATGATTATAATAACAATGCAATCAGTTTGAACTCTATAATATATTAGGGTAAAGGGAAAACTTGACCATGGATTCGTGACCAACTTCATTTCTACCAGGTTTGGATCAGTGTGTGCACTGTCCAGAAACTCATTATGCGAATGGAGAAAAAAGACACTGCCTGAAGAAAAAAGTGACATTTCTGTCCTATAATGATCCCTTGGGGAAGGGAATCACTTTTCTGTCCCTTGGATTCTCAACACTCACAGCTCTTGTTATGTGGGTATTTGTAGAACACAGAGGCACTCCAATTATAAAGGCCAATAATAGATCTCTCAGTTACATCTTGCTCATCACTCTCACCCTCTGTTTCCTCTGTCCATTGCTCTTCATTGGCCTTCCAAATGCAGCAATGTGTATAATGCAACAGTACATGTTTGGACTTCTGTTCACTGTGGCCCTATCCACTGTGTTGGCCAAAACCATTACTGTAGTTATGGCCTTCAAGATTACTGGTCCAGGAAGAAAGATACGATGGTTGCTGACATCACAGGTCCCTAAATTTGTCATTCCAGTTTGCACCCTGATACAAGTACTTCTCTCTGGTATATTTCTGGGAACATCTCCTCCATTTATTGACAAGGATTATCACTCTGAACATGGATACATCATTATTCTTTGTAACAAGGGCTCATCTATTGACTTCTACTGCACTCTGGCCTACCTGGGAGTCATGGCCTTTGGTAGTTACCTCTTGGCTTTCTTGTCCAGGAGACTGCCTGACAGATTTAATGAATCTAAGTCCCTGGCTTTCAGCATGCTTGTGTTCTGCAGTGTATGGGTCATGTTCCTCCCTGTCTACCACAGCACCTCTGGAAAGGTCATGGTGGCTATGGAAATGTTCTCTATCTTGGCTTCCAGTGCAAGCATTCTTATCATAGTCTTTGCTCCTAAGTGCTACATTGTTTTGTTTAGGCCACAGTTGAACACGCTTCCTCATAACAGGGATAAAAGACACCACAGGAGCAAAACTTCACTTAAAACATAGTACACATGATTCTTCAACTAAATTGAATTTTTCTAGGTCTCAACAAATATAACAGTCAAATGTAAAGTTATGGTATGTTTTTCTTATGATAGCTTTGTGGATATACATTCTCACCAAATATTCTATTGGTAGCTTGTTTCCCTGGAACTCCATGATAAAGTAAGTAACAAATTTCACACACTGTGACTGACACATTAAACTTTGTACCAAAATATTCCTCATCACATTTCATATTTTATATCTTTTATTTTCAGTAAAAATTTATTCCCCCTCATAGTCCATTCTCTGACCTACATTCCACACCTCCTACCCTGTCTCCATGAGGATGTCCCCGTCCCGCAATCCTCCAACCCAACAAACCTGCACCCTCCCTGGATCCTCCTGTTCCTTGAAGTTTAGGTGTATCTTCAGAGTCCAGCCTCAACAATATTCTGCTGTATATGTGTTGAGGGTCTCATATTAGCTAGTGTATGCTCCCTGGCTTGTAGCCCAGTGTCTAAAATCTCTGAAGTCCAGGTTAGTTGACATTGCTGGTTCCCCAACAGGGACACCCTCCTTGACCCGACCCACGGTCCTAAGTTATTTAGGAGCTTCGAGGAAGGTCAAGACCTGCACGAAGAATGGGTGAGAGAAAGAGACATAGGACTCAAGGAAACATTGTTTGTCAAGAGCCATCTACTAAAGGCAGTGTTTCATTTTTAACGCACAGTTTCACGAGGGGAGGGTGAGGGAGGAGGGAGTACAAGATCTTCATGGCCTGTGCCCTGTAACATTCTGCAGATGTTTTGACCTTTTCTTAGAGGATGTGAGTTACTATTTGTAATCTATATTGGAGCCAGGACAGATGCTTGTGGTTGTCAAGCAGGAAGTTTTTCACAGAGCGCAGAGCCAGGTGGTGGAGGTCAGCCAGGGGCCGTTTTGGTTCCCAACATCTCCCCCTTCTTTATTTATTAGAAGCATATAGCTTGTTAGTCTTGGGACGTGTGAGGCACCCCGAGCATCTTTATGGCATTTAAAATTGTTAGATTGGGGGCCCTCAGTATGCCTGAGCCTGTTGGGGCCTGGGGCTCAGAGCTCTTACCAGTCACTGGGCTATGCCTCCCACACAGGCCAGCCCTGTCTTAGGTGGCCGAGACTTATCCTAACAACCCCATCACTTGCTTGCCAGGCAGGGACTGGAATAAGCAAGTTGGTGGGCCAAGACCAAGGAGACCGTCCACAGGGGACTAGGCTGTTAATAAGGGGGCAAAAGTGTTCACCAAAGGCACCGAGGACATAACCACGCTTTCCAGCCTGCTCTGTGGATTTTAGCAAACTGCAATGGCCGGCCATAGGGCTGGAGTAGTGGGGATGGGCATGAGGGTTGTTGGGTTATGGGTGAAGGGGGACAGACAGAAATGAAGCAGGGTCTTCATCGTCTTTGTCTTCAACCTCCAGACGATGATAATGGACTTGGACTGGCTTGACCGTGGAGTCTACCTGACTCTTAATGAACGAAATCAACCTATTGAATGCCCAAGGGCCAAAGGATAGAAGTAGAAGAATACCTACGAAGGGTCCTAATAAACTAGGGAGTAAAGTGGTGAGCCATGGAGAGGTGGAGAACCAATTCCGATACCATGACTCCTGTTGTTCTCGAGCCTTTTTACGTTCTTCTAAGGCCTTTTTAACTTTGTCTAAGCTGTTCTGAGCAAGGCCCATTTTGCTGGAATAAAAACAACATTCCTCTTTCAGAGCTACGCAGAGGCCCCCCTCTTTTAGAAAAACTAAATCAAGTTGTACTGGCTAGGTTTGTGTCAACTTGACACAGCTGGAGTTATCACAGAGAAAGGAGCTTCAGTTGAGGAAATGCCTCCATGAGATCTAGCTGTGAGGCATTTTCTCAATTAGTGATCAAGGGCTCCTTGTGGGTGGGACCATCTCTGGGCTGGCAGTCTTGGATTCTATAAGAGAGCAGGCTGAGCAAGCGAGGGGAAGCAAGCCAGTAAAGAACATCCCTCCATGGCTTCTGCATCAGCTCCTGCTTGAGTTCCAGTCCTGACTTCCTTTGGTGATGAACAGCAGTATGGAAGTGTAAGCCGAATAAACCCTTTCCTCCCCAACTTGCTTCTTGGTCAAGATGTTTGTGCAGGAATAGAAACCCTGACTAAGACAAATTGGTACCAGCG
>CACVCL010022691.1:0-34536 GCA_902729485.2 Mus minutoides
TTACTGATGACGATTTTGGTGTACCAAAGCCAGCATTCCGTTTCTCAGGTTAAATGAAGATATATTTTCCTTGCTGTTTCTCCTCTTGCCTTGTGTTTGGACATTCTTTTCTCTCCAGAGATTACTAATAATTTATCTCCTTTTTAATGTTTATATAATATTTTTATGCCTAACTTGAATCCAACTAAAATTTATTACAGTTAATGATTAATGAACTTGCAGAGCTCCCCCCAAAGCCCTTTTTCCGTTATGAAGTTATTTATTTTTCAACAGGGAATTATCATTTTTGTCCAGATCACAAAAGGAGTATCTGCTTAATATGACATTCAGATAATTGCTTAACTGTACAGAGTAGAAACATAAGGTTGTCTGTGGTCTCCTCTCCTCCCTCTGCATGTCTAAGGATGCTCACCAGTAGAGGTTTGGGATGTATCCATCTCATTTGTGCTCCGCTTCTAAACTTGAGACAATGAACATGGCTTGTTGCCATGAGACGCTTTACTAAGCTCGGTCTTCCTTTTGCTTCACCATAGAGAAAACTTTCCCTGCTGTGCTCAAGCATAGAGAGTCAGCTCGTGTAAGGTGGTATGGTATTCCAGAGAATACTCACTTTATAACCTATTGAGTCACCCTCTAGTTACAAAACTAGACACACCTGATTTTCTTAATAGTGACAATCAGCAATGGATAGTTTTACATACAAATCCTAAGGTTGGGCAGTCTTTGTCTTAGAGTTGATTCTTAGGCAAACTGATGGGCCCCCAGTATACACACCTACACTTTACACACAAATTTGAAAATTGTTTTCTGTGAAGGAAGAGCCGTTTTGCCTCCTTTCCAGCCATTTTGTTTCCTCAAAATATTATTGACAACAGATGCCCAATTAGAAAAGATACAAGACCAACCAGCATGTGACGACTGCAGTCTGCATGAAGATGCAGTGTCAAAACCCACCCTTTGCATGGTGGGAAACTTGGAGGCATGACTTATCCAATTTGTTGGCATATGGTGAATCATTCTAAGCCAATCTGAAGACTCTTCCTTCCTTGGGAAAGGAACAATTTGTGCATCTAATAGCAGGGTACAATTCTAGTTACAAAGGCTTTGTGGGGGTCAGCAAGAGTCCGGTTGGAGAGTCTGTAATGTTTCGGTATTCTGAAGTTCTGCCTGGGGATTTGTATGTATCCTATCCTATGGATCCCTGTGGGGAAGAGCACCCATGTTCTGTGTCCTGGCTGCATAAGATGTGTATGAGGGTCCTCAACTAGCGGGTCTATCAGATCTCTCTCTGTTTACCACATTGCTCTGTGTACTGTTTCTGCCAATTCTATAGGAAGCTGGGGAGAAATACAATAGATTAAAGGTCAGAGAGATGTGCAGTAGGTACCCCCACCCTCTCATACACACACCCTGCCTTCTCCTGTCCCTCCCCTTCACTCAAGACTTCCTGTACGGACAGGCTGGTGTCAGAACCAGATTGTATGCTTATATTAATGGCAGGTGACCATCCCTAGTTCTTCTCTCTGGTCTCATAACTAAACTTCCAACCAAACAAAACAAAGGGGGAAACAAAACAAAAACCCCTACAATCCTCACCTGAGCCTGGTTTGCTCTTCCCTAAAATGGGATTAAATAGATTTCTTTGGTGAGCGAGGAAACAAAATCAAGAACTAAACACCACCAGCAGCAGTGACAACAACAACAACCACAACAACAACAACACCGGCAGCATCAAGCCTTCTCTGCAAAGCCCTGGCTGGGATGCCTAACCTGGGTCTGCTCTCTGCAAGCCATGCACTGGCTTCTTCCTTAGCTTCCCTCCAGCTGCCCTGGCTGTAACTCACCCTGCTCAGAGGCTCTTCTCTCACCACATCACTTCCTGTGCTCTCCCCTGGAATCTTTTAAGTTCCCTGGAGACATTACTGAGTAAATCATCATTACTCCCCCAAAAAGTCCTAAGACCTTCTTGGGGGCAACACATTATTGCCTTTGTTGAAAAATAAATGGAAGATGTGTGTATGTGTTTGTGCATGCTTGCATGTGTGCATGTCTGTGCAAATGCACAAATGCATGTATGTGTATGAGTACCACGTGCATGTGTGTGCATGTTCATGTGTATGCTTGTATGTGCATGTGTGTCTGTGTGTGTTTCACTAAAATTCTTTGGCTATAGTCAGATTTTCTTTGTATGGGTTAGTATTTAACCTTGGTCAACTTTCTTGATCTTGCATAGTAGTAGTAGTAGTAGTTGTAGTAGTAGTAGTAAAAACTCTGACAGATGAGCCCAAAGCCCTTGGTGTCTGGGCTACTCAACTGTTAGCACGGGAAAGTGATTTGAAGAGCATGGCCTGCAGGTTCTCCATGAAGCTTGCAGAGCTTCCAGTCAGATAGAGAAAGAACTATGTGTGTGCCTATTCACGTTATCAAAGACTTTTTTTGTAAAATTGGTAGATACAAAGCACTTCCTCTGTGTGACATACCACAAATGCCACCCAACACATTATTGCTTTGGCTGAAACCATTGCAGAGCAGATAATCACGGGGTCTTTCAAACACAACATAAGGCTAACGCACAACAGAATCAACGTAGACCTTGGTGGAAAAGAGAAAACAGCACACTATGGTTTACTTTACCAGATAAGCCACCAAGATTTGCAGCAAATTTGCGAAAAGAGGTCTTGGCTTAGTTTTGTGAAAGGGACCTGTACAAACACCCAAGCTGACCAATATAGTTGACAGTTTAGTTTTTCTTATGCACGCAAAGGCTTGGACTCTATGGAATTGCTGAGATGTCTCCCACCATGGCTCTAGTCAAGTGGGACTGTGCATGAGGCAGGGGGCACATTGGTTGGGAATCTCACAGATGCCTGTTATGATGGGGCCTCTATCTTGTAATGGCACTTGTATGGTTTGGTGGCTTTCTTTTAGGTCACACATGCCCAACGCGCACGCACGCGAGCGCGCTCACGAACACATACACACACACACACACACACACACACACACACACACACACACACCCAGTAATGCACATTCATTTTGGCTCTGGCTCCCACCACTATTCCAGGCTCTGCTCTACCCCATCCCCCTACCCCATGTATTCTATTGTAGTTCAATGAAATAGTTTGAGGATGAAACGTCCCCCACAGGTTAATGTATTTGAGCACTTGGTCCCCAGTGTTTAGTGTTTGGAGAAGTTAAGGAAGAATGAAAATTGGACTGTGAAGGAGAACATTTTTTTCTTTACTTCTGATGTGTTTGTGTGTGTGTGTGTGTGTGTGTGTGTGTGTGTGTGTGTGTGATGTGTGCTTGCACTTATGAATCTAGCCTAAGCTCTCTACGTCCAGATTCACCCAGATGGAGCAATCTGTGATAGCAGACTTTATTGCCATAGATGAAAACACTATTCCCTACCCTTTCCCTGCCATGAAGGACTGTGATCCCCTCAAACTGTGAGCTTAAATTAAAGTCTCCTCCCTTAAGTTGATTTTCTCAGGTCACACTCAGGAGGTAAGTAACTAATATTCCCAGACCCTTACATTCTTTCTGCCTTGATATCATGTGGCTGAAACAACTGTCTCTTTCCTCAAGGTCTACAGTCAACTCCATTTGCCTCCAGGTAAAGCTAATTTCTCCCTTTAATGAGTCTGCAGCTCCTTCTTCAAATGATCTCTTTGTTCACTGAGTTTCTGCCTTCCCTTCTGGATCCTTCCTGTCCTCCCTCCTGGTGGACTTCCCTGCCCTACCCTGGGTCTCTCCTCTGGGTTTTCTACTGGGTCCCTAAATGAATTCATCCAAGCAAGTGATGCTGAACACCATAACCATTATCAGCAGGATGACTTTAAGCATCTCCTTGGCCTCAAACACTCCATAGCCCCAGGCTTCACTATACCAGTAGCTCCTTGAACTTGACTGAGCCCCTCAGGGGCTTTCCTAGTTCAACTCAACCCCCTAGCCTTTATCTAGCTTCTCCTGCCTAAAGCACTGGCCAAAGGACCCTCACACCCCTCACTGCTCTCCCTCCAAACACACCCCACTGTCTCTGCTGCTACAGCCCTTAGTTCTTATCCAGCTTGTTTGTATTCTTCCTTTTCCAAATCTTCCTCCAGAAGGCAGCTGAAGGGTCCTGATGAGAAGAATATATGTCTATCAAACCCAAGTCCTCTAAAGACTTCTTCCCATGTGCTTGGGGTGAATTTCACACTCCCCAGCTCCAAGTTCCCCAGACTTTGCTCCCTTTACCTCTCCTCTCTGCCCAGTCTTTCTGTCTCCCTGACCCACTCACTAATTCCTAGAATATACTCAAAACATATCTTCCTAAGAACCTCTCTTTGCTTTTCCATTTTTGCTTAAGCTTGGTGATACTTCCACCCACAAAGGTTTGAAGCAGTAGCTATTCTTCATCACCTTGCCTTCCTTCACCTTAACCATCAGAGCATCTCCTGGGATGGTATGCCCACTCACTGTATTCTCCCTCGTGTAGAACAGCATGTACTTTTGCAAAGCCGGCTATGACCTTGTAGTCGCTTGCAGTGCTGGGCATCTAGTCGGTCCTCAGTGCACATGCGCCTGACCAAAGAAGGGCCCCATTTCCCCATGACTGACAGAGAGCTGCTTGATGTCTTCCTGTGTTTGCTTCCTCCTTCTCTTTGGGGACTGAGGCCATTGCTTTCTCTAATTGCCCACAATATTCACTCAGTGCTTGATGTGCACTTGTGGGTACAGGGTGGAGAGGACTGTCTGAGCACGTAAGAACTAAGATTAATGACATGAGTGCTCACTGGTGATGCTATGGATTCTGCTGAAGGCCCCATAATGTTGAAGTAGAGTATTGCTCTAAGAGGAAGCTACAACTCTGGGAAGAATCCTGCTGCCAGGTCTAGCAGTGGTTAGAAATGGCTGGGCCAGAGTGAGGGCTCTTGCTATATCTTCCCCCTTCCTCAGTAGCATGGAGTGTCCCTTGGAGGAGCAGACCAATGACACAAGGTGACTTGGTACAAGGTAAAATGCCTGCTCTATTTTGTTCCTTGCTCCCCCAGGGATGACTGGGGAAGGTGAATAGTACAGACAGAAGGAAAGTCACTCTTCAGGAACTGTGACAGGCCCTTAAAGCAGGGGTCATAACCAGAGCTAAGCAGGTTCATCCCCCTGGAGATCATCCAGAGTTACCAAGAATGGCTCTTCTTTGAGACCACAGTCCTACCAAGATTCCTCCAGCCCATGCTTCGATGGATATCAGCAGAGTGGCTCAAGTCGCCCATTTATTCTGCAGTTAACCCCATTTGCCATTTCACTTCCAGGCTGACCTTGTTGCACCAGCTAAGCACAGAGCTATAAATCTTGGTCAGGACATTTGGGTGTGGAGTACCTGAGCAACCCCGACGCTGGTTCCTTAAGGAAACTCATTTCTTGTAATGTGAGCTGTGCTGAGAATGACCATGTCAACTGATTAGACTGTTTACTTGGTCCTATCGATTCTGCTTACCCCTGAAGCAGCCCATAATGCTGGCTAATGTTATTGACAAGCCATTCATCTTGCACAGAAGTGTGGGGCTTGCAGCTCTCTCAGAACCACAAAACCCTGGTGGTAGACAGTTGATGGAGAGTGGGAGTGGGACAAGGGAGCTCTTGCACCCTCTGCAAGCCAGGGTGCATTAATGAAAGACATATGCTTGGTGCTGGGAGACAGATGCATTTCTACTGAGGCTATTTATGTATGAAATAATTATGAATATACAGTTGAGTCTCGAATTATTATTATAATCCGTGTCCAACACTATTTCTTGGTTTCTATTTTCTTGAAGTGCTGTTGGTTTCACAGTAGTGAGACAATGGGTGACAGGGCCATGGGACATCTTCAGGAAAGTCCTAAGATACTTCGGCTCTCATCACACCTACCATCAACACTTATTCTTCCTAGCAATGTTTATTGAATGATTCCCATCCGACTGGACCAGCCCTGTTCCCTGAGGGAGCTCATTGTTGATCCATTCTCAGAAAGCCTCAAGTTTCAGCATCGTAAGCCTGAGAATCAAAGGCTCCCTAGAAGGGCCAGCAAAGGTAGGGCTGCTGACAGGATGTGCTGGAGTGGGAGGGTGACCCTCAGTGTGGCATTTGACCAAAGGCCAGGGAAAGCACAAAACTTTCTGTGCCTTGTATCTTTTTAAAAGAAGAAAACAGACTTTCCAGATCATTTTCCAGGAAAGCCAGGAAGAGAAAGAATGTTCTGAGTCTCTAATCCTAGCTGCTCTGGTTGTCAGGAAGGCCCCAGTGAGCATTCTTATGTCTTTTCTTTGTGCGTCTACAGTAATGAATACAACACACACACACACACACACACACACACACACACACACACACTATTGAGTGGCTGGGAGCAAATGTCCATGAAGCCGTTGACCTCAGGCTTTCCTTGGTATTGAGGATACAGAGCAGAATAGGAAAGCTTGGATGGTGACTTCTAGAAGCCATAGGTAACTGAGTTACTGTGGACTGTTTAGAGCAGAGCTGCTGGAGAAGCAGATAGTCATTCAGCTGTTCCAGAGGTTTGAGGACTGCCTTAAGGGACCAGAGTCCTGGCACCACCACCCCTTTCAGTCTTTCCGATATGCACTGTACCTCTGACCCACCTGTGTCCCTTCCATGTTTGTCCTCCCACTAGACTGATACCCCTAAGGAGCTGTCGCATCACTTCTACAGCAACTTTAGACCTCAACACATTAGATGCTCTCCCCAAATGCCGGCAGGCCAGCCAAAGAGAGCTAGTTTCTTGTTAAGTTTGAGCTTCTACCAGGAGGTACTGATTACAAACTCTTTGCTGTCTAACTCTTAAAAGCCTTGTTAGTCAAATAATCTCTGTGGTAGATATGGGAAGACTCTTATCCACAGACAAGACTGTAGAGTTTTTAAAGCACTAGAATGATCTCTTCCCAACAGGGTCTAGTCGATGTCTTAGTAAACAAAACAGCCCAATTGTAGCTACTTAGAAGAAAAAAAAATAAATGGGGTGGCAGTGAGAAGAGGTCAGAAGCCTTGAGAGCTTTGCTAAGGTTAGGGCCTCAGTGTGTGTATGAGGGTAACGGGCAGGTAGGTTGACAAACCAAAGATGATTGTAGGTACCTGCTGCCAAGCTTCTTTGTCCTCCTGTCTGTCTGTCTGTCTGTCTGTCTGTCTGTCTCTCACACATACACACACACTTACAGTCACACATAGATACTCACAAGCACACATATGTCACTCACAGAAACATACAGGCTCACAGAGAAGTATATCTGCACAAACATATTCAAACACAGACAAACACCAAACACTCAAACAAAGATGCAAAAAATAAATATGTTCACACATAAGCCACACCCTCTCACAGTATGAAAAAGAGCATGAAAAGCGAAATTTGATGTCTGTCCTTCAGAAGGTGACCCTTGCCTATCCCACGGTTCTCCACAGACCTTTGACTCCTCACAGCCCATCTCCTCTTTTGACTCCAAACTCCTGGAGCTCTGGCTTCACCGGCTGCTGGCTTCATGGGTCAATTGTTGATGATGATCTGGGTAACCTTCACAAGTGACTTAGCCTTTTGTTCCAGTCTCTTCCCATGTAAAATGAGGAGAATAACACTTGTCTCGGGTTTGTTGAGAGTATCAGATGATTTAAGGGCTGCAAATAGTTGGGCTTGTGCCTGGCACAAAGTAAGCTCTCAAATCCCACTCTACAGTAGTTCTCTCTCATAACAGACCTTTGAGGACGATGTATTTTTAGATGAGGAAACTGAGTTTCATGAACAAATAATTTATCTCAAGCACCCACCAGCTCATCTTCTCTCAAAATGGAAGACCCAGCTACAGTGTTTTCTGGTTTCTCAGACCTTTAGTGCCAGCAGCACCTTCAGTGCACTCTGCCTGGGGTGGGGGTTGAAGCCAGTCACAGCCCTGTTTTCATTTGTTGTGTGTTTGATCTCCTCAGATTTGATACTTCGAGGTCAAGTATGAACCTGGTATCAGGCTTTATGTACAGAACAGGGGTCATGACCTTGATCACCGATACCGAGTAAGTGGAGTGGGATTCAAGAGCTTACTTTGTGCCAGAGTTTGGTGGCCATTAGGAGCATGTTCTGTCTTTATGGAGAGGGATTTAGAAAACAGATACAGTCAATAGGTGGCGTTAATAGCAGCTACCAAGACTGCTGCATTCTTCAAGGGAATGACCTCCCACAGGGCAACAAGCATGGCTGCTTACTCACTTTGATACTCGTGGGCACATTTGTCTTTAATCTCTCTCTCTCTCTTTTTTTAAGCTAATGGCACAGCTAAGGACTGTCCAGCTTTGATTTTCCTCTATATGAATGCACTTTTCTCCCATTGAAGAAAAAGAAGCATTCAAAAACTACAAATTATGTAAAGTTTAAACTGGGAACTTGGTACCCTGAGAACAGGTAATCAGTCACTTGTTTGCCTTGGGATGATCTCTGGGCTTAACATACTTCTCCATCCATGACTGTGAGAATTGTTTGGGCCTCATCTTGATGTCCCCACATTACATAAAGACCTGTCCTAGAAAGTATTTAGACTGGGAGTAAGACACCACTAAGAGAGACAAGGGAACATAAAGATTAAGACTGAACAACAGGAAGAGTGAGATTGAAAGTAGCCCAGTGGTGTCTTCCAGGGGTCCAGAGAGGTGCTTGGGTGAGTAGACAGGCTACCACCATCATTGCTCCAGAAACAACTGCCAGAGAGGCCATGCCTCAGAGCCCTGCTCATGTGAAATAACCGGTGAATATTTCATTGTGTCTACTGTTGATGTGGCACCATGAGAGAAGAGCTGAGGATGGCTCCTGTCCCTGTCCTTCAAAGGCTGACAATTGTAGTGAAGAGAAAATAAAGTGCTCAAAGTCATCCAATAGCAGTCAATAGGCATCCAATAGTCATTCAATAGCATCCAATGGTTATCCAATAGCATCCAGTAGTCAGCCAATAGCAGTCAATAGAAGCCAATAGTCATCCATTAGCAGCCAATAGTCATCTAGTAGTCATTCAATAGCATCTAATAGCGACCCAAGGTTGAAGGGATGTCTAAATGGAGCACACTTGAGACACTTTGAGGAGAGAAAAGTCAGCATGTGATCCTGATCATTGAGAAATAAATCTGGAAGCCCCAGATTGCTAACAGTGATGACAGGAAGAAAGGGAAACAAGCCCTCAGGGTTCCATGAATCATAAAGCCCTGGAAATCAGAGAGATGGCTTCAGACACTGGTGAGTCTGCACTGTGAGCTAGCATTACTATGAATCACACCCCCTTGGACAAACAGATGTGAAAAGAATTAAAGTTGCTAAAGTTGGTGTGGGTCACTAAGTTTGAGAGTTCTTGGTTTGATGTGGTGGCACTGAAGATGAGCCACACCCATGTTTTTGCCACAGAGAAGATCTGTGAGTTGCGACACTTGGGCCCTGAATCGTTCCTGAAAGAACACAGACATCAGACTGGACAGTCTGAGAACTGAGAAGATAAGTAGGAAAGGAAGACAAGAGACATTTCTAAGGTGTGTGTGTGTGTGTGTGTGTGTGTGTGTGTGTGTGTGTGTGTGTATGTGTGCACGTGTGTGTGTGTGTGTTCAATAGGAACACACAATTCCAGAAACCCTAAAATGTGAAGTAGGAAATGATGTACTCTAGAAGTCAGAACCTTTCTGAGAACTCTAGAGAAAAGCAGTTTTGATAGAGTCATGAGAAAGATGAATTTAGGAAGAGTGAGAGTAGAGGCTGCAGAAGCAAGAGATGGCCACTTTGAGACCCAGTGGCTACTGTCAGTTGAGTTAAGTCAAACTTCACCCACCTGCTACATGCTTACATGAGGGTGAGGAGACCCACAGAAGCATAAGGAAGGGGAAACAGAGGCAAGGCAAAGGTAAGCTTGTGAGAAAATTCTCTCAAGAGTTAGGAGGAGAGGAAGGAAACATCTAGAATGTAAAGAAGAGTATAAGAATGATCAAGTGAAAGGGAAGACAGAAAACAGGAGACCAGGGATCAGACTTTCCTAACAATAGAACTAAGTGTTTTCAGAAAGTATACAGTCAAGTCAGCTGTCAACTGGACATTACTAGGGCAAGACCAATGGGAAGCATTTAGAGAGAGAAACTGGGAATTCCTCTTTCCACCAAGAGGCTGGGGGAAAGGCAGCTGCTAAAGCATGCAGAGAAAAGGGACACAGAAGGAAGCCTTTCTCTCTTTGGACCTCAAAACTAGGGAAATGCATTGATGTAGGGAAGAAGATGAAGTCTGCATTGTAACTTCAGGAGAGGAAGGACCAGGGAAGCAGCAGAAGTCTGATTCCAGGGCTTCCCCTCACAGGCAGAGCTTCCAAATTGCTTTCTTTTTGACCCACTTAATGAGTGTTACAGCAATTTTGAACCATCTATGGCGACACAGAGCTGGCTGGAGACTGGGAAACAGAAGCCAGCTTAGCATTTCTCAGCAAAGCTGAAGGGAACAAAGTGAGGTTCTCCTGGGAGGAAGGAGATACTGTGCTAAAATGAAGATATCTCCATAGGGCTCCTGGCACCTGCACAGACTTATGTATCAAGCCAAATCCGGTAAACGGAAAGGATGCTAAAAGGATGGGAGACAAACAAAGAGAACTTTGTACATAAATGTCCAAATCAATGAGATTAAGTTTCTGGCCTACAAAATTCTATGTCCAATAACAGAGATAATCCTATCTACCAAGCCTGAGGCCTAGAGGTCAAGGGAAGATAACATTTCCTGATAAGAATCACAGGTTCTCAACACTGATACTAATGCTATTATCTAGTGTATTTGAATGTACTAATCCAGGTCCTTCCTATGTAATTCACTGCAGAGCTAGTTAAAGAAGTCTATTTTTTATCTCTGACCTTCAGATGACTAAACAGATGCCAAGATTAAAGGGACTTGCTCAATGACCCACATAGGTCCTAGACTCTGCGCCCAGGTGGTCAAAGTTTCCTGAGTGACACTGTGAATACCATTGTCTCAGAGTGCATGTGGGATATTGGCCAGACGAAGGCATTGCACTAAGGTGAATGAACTGCCTAGCCTTAAGGACTTAGCGAGTTGTTGCAAGGTACAACTTTTATTATGAAAGAGCAATCAATAATTTCCCAGGTTTCCAGGATTCCTGGCTCCTTGTTTCTACCCCTCAGCACTCATTTCTGGAGTGGAAGAATGTACAAATACAGCAAAAGAACTGGGCCTAGAAGGAGGCATAGTTATGCTGTTCCTGACCTAGTAAATGCAGCAGATTCATGTTCTTTGTGAGGAACCAAAGCCCGGAATCTACAGCTAGCAGGAGCCTCCTCCAGCCGCTTAGTCTTTCCTTCTGCCCTTGTTCCTCTTTACCTTTCAGTGAATTCAGTTGCAAACTTGCCTCAGGCCTGACAGGAAGAACTCAACACCACTTCCACTCAGCCCACCCCACCTTTGGGTCCGAACAGTCCAGTCCTTCCATTTCCTCTGACATGGATCTTCTGTCTACTGTTTTCTTTACAGTGTTTGCTTTGGTGCTCTGCCGCCTCTGGCTTTCATTATCTCTTATCTGTGCTATTGTAATAGCCTCTGAACAGAGAGAAGCCCAGGATTTAGAGTCAGATGGATCTGAATTTGATCTTGACTCTACTGCTTATGTGCAGTTTAACCCTTGGGCAAATGTCTGGATCTGTTGGATTTCAATTTCCTTATCTGTACAGAATGGAAAACAGTACCTTATCTCATAGGTGTGAATAGAAGCATCTACAGCAAGGGCCTAGCACAGGGTCACCCTGATGCTATTATAATTTGAGGGGATCATTATTCCATCTCCCATCTCCAAATCAGACTAGATACTGCTGCCAGATGAATTGCCTCCAAATACAATTCTGATCATGTCAGAAAGACAGGATGTCACAGTCTATCCTTCTGCGAAGCTGTAGTTGCCAATGAAGCAACTGTTTATAATGGGAGCGACTTACCTCACTTTTCCCAGTCTGGATGCCAGAACCCTGACTACAAGTCAGGTAGCTCCTGCTCCACCCACTCACTCTCTCTATAAAAATACCCGGAGAGGTCCTTGGCTTTCGAAGACAATGCAATGGTTTGTTGCCAGTGAGAGGAGACCACTGCGTGCCTCACTGCTTGGCTAGGCTGTACACGTCTATGTGATGGGAGAAGAATTCTTGGAGAAGTCGACAGTCCCTTCCTTCAGTGTTCTCTGGCCCTTTGCCCCCTTCAATTAGGTAGATCCTTCTGTATTCATTACCTTGAGGAAAATAATGTGATGGGAGGGGGAGCTTTTTCCTAGCTGTTGATTTCGCTGGGCCCCTTTGTGGAAAGAAATAACCAGCTAACAAGTGTTAAAAGATGAAATGGGAGTTAAGAACACATGATTTGGAGGGTGTCCTGCTTCCAGGGTGGAACCTTGCCTCTCGTTCTAAGCAGCTAGAAACCCTCTGGTTCATGTCATCTACACTCCAGATCTTAGTCGGGTCATCTCCTCTTAGTCTCCAAAAGATTCCCAGCATAGCAACCAAAATGTTCTTATTAACCCATGGGGACTGTTCTGTGCACAGAGACTTCACACTGGCCAGTTGGCTAACTCCTGTGGACTGTTAGGATCCAAGGATCCCCAGGACAGCAACGGTGTATTCACTCTGTCACACTGGTCCAGTTCACGCAGAATCAGATAAAAAAAAAATGAGGGCATTATAGAGTTTGCTCTCTTGGGACCTTTCCTTATAGGTCAATTGCAGATGGCTGGAGAAAGAAAAACTATCTGGAGATCTCTGGGGTGTACCAACTCTTAGGTGCACTAGTTCCCCAGTGGAGTTCTCCATGTGTATAGGAAAACAGTGTATATAGACCAGAGTAGAGTATCCCTTGCTGAGTCCCACCAATGTGGTAGGTTCGTATACAAATTAAGGATGCTGTCATCTTAAGTAACTAAGTTCAGGAAAGATTGCTTTGCAGCAGAGGACAGCTGGAATTCCTTCTTTCTGGCAATTTCAATTTCCATCCAATTTCAAAAAGTTCCCATATGTCAGGGATCTTCACCTGGTCCACTTTGATAGCTAGAGTCTCAGTCTCTAGAAGCCCATAGTAGATGGCCAATACATATTTGTAGAATTTACTACATAAATCAAATACTACTGTATTATGAGGGTTGATTTTCTGGCCACTTTGCTTCCTTCTAAGCCATGAGCTTCCTATCCTTGAAGCTTCCATTTACTGTTGATAAATGGCTGGTAGGGTTCTAAGTGATCTATATATGTGATGCTATATTAAAGAGAACCTTGATGGGGCAATGAGTAATAAATACTTCTACCTTCTAAAAACTGGGGCCAGCACCTAATAAGAGATGGCAGAAATTATGACTCTTTCCTGAAACTCCTGTCCATTTTTACATCCAGCTTGTATCTGGGAAAGTCAGAGAGTCACTCGGGATTCATGAGTCGGGGTCTAGAAACTCCACCAATGCAGCAAGGGTTCCCTGGATCTTCACTCTACCACTTAGCAGCTGGAGGCGCTTGGTCAGATCACTCAGTCATTGTACTTTCACTTGCTTGCTTGCCAATGGGAGGAATATTGAGAATCAAAAGGCTTATGTGTAAATTTCTTAGAACACTGTTTAGCCCATGCTAAGAGCTTGAGTCAGCTAATATAAGTTTCACTGAAAAGAACTTGCATGCGAATTATGCTTCCATGCCTCCATACTAGAACATACTTTCACATGGAAATACTTCCATGGTGGGAAAAATCCAAGTCTGAGGTTGATAAAGAAGGATTGACTGGGCATGAACACCCCCCCCATTCTCTAGCCAATGGTTGGACAGAGAAATGTCTAGAGCTTCACTCGTGCATGTGGTAAAGAAATTCTCAGCCAATGAAATGTTGGTATGTAGAGGCATCAAGACCGAAAAGTCCTAAGAAGACAGATGGGCAGAAGGGACAGAATGAGGGGGCAGGCTGGAGTGCAGACCTCAAGCTGGGAAGTAAGGATGGTACTACGCTATTGAGCTCCTTGGGAGTGCTAAGAGTACAGCCGAGTTGGGATCCTGTCCAAGAGGAGGGCCTTCCCAAAGGGGTGTGGAGGATGCACCTCAGTGCCTATGAGACCAGGCTGAAGATGTCTGACAGAGAGCCACATGCAGATCTTGGCAGTATCAGCTAAATAGACTATTCGGATCCATGTGATAGGTAGAATATTTAGATCTTTCTCAAGTTCACATGTTAAATTCTAACCCATGATGGGATAGTATTGAGATACAGGGCTTTTAGAAGCTGATTGGGCCTCATGAATGGAATTGATACTTATATAAAAGGGCTGCTGCTGAGCTCTCTCTCCACTTCTGACACATGAAAACCCGAGAAGAAGACACCCCTGGGAGGCAGCAAGCAGGGTTACTGAGTTTGTTTTAGCACTGTGCTGGGGAAGGAGAAGCTTTAGTGTTAGGATGAGCTCAACCTGCCTTTCCTTAATTTCTGAAAGAAGCTGGTGATGCTCTTGGCTCAACCTGAGTTACTGTCCCAGGAGCAGGGTGTGTGCAAAGTGGGCAAACAGGAAGGCTGCCACTGCAGCATCTTCTATTCTATCAACATTAGCCCACTGCACCCTCGTAACCATTTTTAGAGGTAAACGGCTATATTCCCATCTTATGGGGGTAGGGGAGTAAAAGTTACCCAGCTTGCTCAGGGTGTCACATGCAGTAAAGGGAGAGCAGGAGTTCAGTTCTGCACTTCTCTAACAGCAGAGAGAAGAGTTAAGTATTTCTTGGGAAGTTGCTTCTTCCCAACCTTTTGTATATTTTGTCCCTTTTGCATCTGCAGCAAACACTGGCTCTTCTTGGTATCTTCTAAACCACCAGTCACCTGGAGCCCATAGGAGATAAGAAAATACACTGGAAGAATCTGGAAAGGCAGAATAAATAATTGATACCTGACAGAGTGCCAGGCTTCAAGAAGGACATCTACCCTTGACAGTTCGCTTAAGATCTCAGCAGAGTAAAATTATTTGCCATGGGGAAAATCCAATGACCCCAAGGACCTAAATAAAATAGTAAGCACATCTTTGTTTCCTTTCTTTCTCTCCACCAGATGCCATTGAGTGGCATGGGAGAGGGTCCCCCACGATTGCCGCAGGGAGGGAGTGTGGCTCTTATAACTTTCCTTCTTTGAGATTAGTAGATTGCACAGGAAGGGAAAAGAGAAAGAAGGCAGAGCCAGTGTATAACTGTGAACAGAAAGGGGCCAGGATTCCCAACACCCTTGGCTTGGGTGTGGGCTCTACTTACTTTTGACCACGGGTGTGTCTGATGTTCTGGGAATTCACATTATTTCAAACAAAAGCTTAAAGCCACACACTGAGAGGGTGGTCTCTGGAGGTTTAAGAAGAGCTGCTCAATTGCCCTGAGCTGCTCCTAGGAAAGCTCCTTCCTGGTTTCATTTGCTCTTCACAGAGCATTTTCACAGACGACCTTTCATTAGACCCACACTACAACCACCCCGCCTCATACATGGAAAAGATCATTTCTCGGAGTTCTCAGAGCCTTGCTGCTGTCATTAGAATACTTGCCTGGGGTCAAATAGCTAGAGGTGAAGGCACCTACTTGAAATCTGACTCTGTTCTACTCCACACCCAGTTTCTCCAGTAGGGTGGCCAGCTTTGGGCCACTTCCAAGGTCACCCCTAGTTCTTCATCACAACTCATGCTGGGACGGTGGCCCCATTTTCTCTGAATGAGGAGTCTAATCAGTGGGAAGGCTGAATGAAGTTGGTTTTTTGTTTATATGCTGTCCTTCCTTTCCTCTCCCATTGAAGAAGGCCAAAGACTTTGACACAGTAATGCTCTACCCAGGGATGTAGTATCAGGAAGTATTCAAAAGTGATACCACTTAGGAAGAACATTATTTAGGGTGTTGATCTAGAGATAGGTGGCTGCCATATCGTTCTGAAAGGGGCACATTGAAACGAGCACATTGAAACAGGCCTTGATGTTCATTTCCCTCATGGATTATCTATAATCCAAAACAGCCCATATTTAATAAGAATTGTTTTGTTTTGTTTGTTCTTGTTCTTGGGGGATGGGTTTTGTTTGTTTGTTTTTTGGTTTTTTGGTTTTTTTTTCGAGACAGGGCTCCTCTGTGCAGCCATGGCTGTCCTGGAACTCAGGCTATAGATCAGGCTGCTATCAAACTCAGAGATTGACCTGCCTCTGCTTCCCGAGTGCTGGGACTAAAAGCACGCACCACTACTGCACAGTGGGGATTGATTTTGTAGTATGTAAAAGTTCTATAAGATTGGTAACAAATGATTGGTTGTGCATTCTGGCCATTCATAGTCATTTGCTCTTACTTCTGTGTTAAACGCCAGGCACTACAAGTGTCGGCCTTGTGTTCATCTTCCTGTATGATTCTCCAGCCACTGTCCACTTCCAGGATTCATGGGGTTGTTCCTTCAGAAGCAAACCAGTATTCGTTCAACATTTATTTAGCAAGATATTCTTCTTAACCACTCTATTCATTCAAAGTCATTCTATAAGGGAGACATTATAATTTCTGTCTTAAAAATGGGAAAATGAGGTGGAAGAGGTTAATTGGCTAGGTCACCATTTTGCGTAGGTGGGGGTGGGGTGAAGGTTTGCTCATAGCTATGTCCCAATCTACCAGTTCTACTCCAAGCCCTTGGTTGCTTTTTCTGTGACCTTGGTGGCTTCTGCTTAACAAGGACTAATCTCTTGGCTTCGATTGGCTTCTGATAGATGCTCACCACAGTTGGAATTTAAGAGTGGCATCTGCACCATTGGAGCAGGTGGCTGAATTGTCAGGAGCAGAACTGATGATGTGATTTTCTGTGTTCTAGTCACTACTGAAAACCAAGGCAAAAAATACAGTGGCCTCGTGGAACCTGCTCACGTAAAACACTTTTCTCCAATCTCCCACCTGAGCTGTGTCGGGATCCGGTACTGCTAGGACTAATGATCTTGATTCCTTAGGATTCCGCTGGAGGAGAGCAGAGACTTTGTGCTGAAAAGGGAATTTTCAAGTTGGCATTTAAGATTTCAAAACCTAAAAGGGAAGTATGAAAGAAACAAACCCCCAAATCCAAATAATAATAAAATAAAAATCCACTTGTGAACAGAGCTCTGGGGATCAAATATTCTCTTTGTATTGTTCAGAGGAAGGCGCGCTGCAGCCAGGCAAGGCTGAAGTTTTTGGTTGGCCATGCTGAAAATGCTCCTGGGCAACTCCCTTGAAAAACTAAATCAACATCATTTGAATTTGTGTCCCCTGCTTCCTGGTTCACAGTGGAGGGCAAGGTGCGCAGCTGAGAAGGAGCGCATTTCTCTCACAAGTTAACTTAACATGCAGTGTGCAGGGGATTACTCTGTGCCCACTCAATACTGCAGCCCAGAGCTTTATAGAATTCTATTGATCTTCACTAAAGCTGTTTAATTTTTTTAGCTTTAATTTTCTTTCCTTATTTGCTCATTAATTTGAGGTGAGGGAGGGGTGGGGGGACTGAGAGCGGGCGGGTTTGAGGGAACTGCAGAGCCCAGTCTGGGACCGAGCCCCTGGCTGGGCTCATTTGAGAGCATTTCATGTCCTCTGGCTCAAGGATAAGGGACACAGAGAAAAGAAAATCAGAGCATGGGGTGGTTCTTTGGATGCTGTCTGCTGCAAAGAGTCAGAATGAGGGGTCTTTGGGTACATTCCAGGGGCAAAGCTTAGGTGAATCTGTAACAGCTGAGACCTCCAAGGAGCCTCTCATCGGGTGGCAGAGAGAAGCCCAGGAGTCGCAGTGCAGGACAGAATCATGCCAGGACAGTCAAAGAGACTCACTTTTTCCTGTTGAAGGAGACAGAAAGCATGAAAGGGCACCAGTGCTGACAACCTTAATTACGGGTGAAGGAGTTAGTTCTGCCTAATGCCATATACAGGGTCAGCAGGGATTTAAACAGTGATGGAAGAGAGTGATTCCTGGTGTTTGGGTAGAAAGTATGGGAGCTGGCAGGAACTCACAGACTTTTCTGACTCCCTTGCCCTCCCCAGGCTAGGCAGCACTCTCAGAGAGTGCCCCTAGGGACATCCGGATTGGTGGTTAGTCTCCAGTGCTTAGGAGCCTGGGAAGGAGAAGATACCAGCTGTGATATACCTCCAGACTTCTGGGGCTAGTTCTCATCGTGGTACCTTATAATAGAAAGGTCATGGCAAAGGCACTGAAATGAGAGACCTTTTGTTTCCTTGGTGCTATAGAAGTCCTAAGATTTTGACAGAACCCAATTAAAAGCAGGAAGGAAGCCAACCAGGTGGTGAATAGCAGAGGCAGCATTTGAACCTGTTGCTCCACCTCCAGGAAGCCTAATGCCCACCACTACAGGTCTACTGATGAGAGCACATCTATGGTACTGTTTTAGTCAGGGTTTCTATTCCTGCACAAACATCATGACCAAGAAGCAAGTTGGGGAGGAAAGGGTTTATTTGGCTTACACTTCCATACTGCTGTTCATCACCAAGGAAGTCAGGACTGGAACTCAAGCACGTCAGAAAGCAGGAGCTGATGCAGAAGCCATGGAAGGATGTTCTTTACTGGCTTGCTTGCTTCCCCTGGCTTGCTCAGCCTGCTCTCTTATAGAACCCAAGACTACCAGCCCAGAGATGGTCCCACCCACAAGGGGCCTTTCCCCCTTGATCACAAATTGAGAAAATGCCTTACAGTTTGATCTCATGGAGGCATTTCCTCAACTGAAGCTCCTTTCTTTGTAATAACTCCAGCTGTATCAAGTTGACACAAAACTAGCCAGTACAGGTACCATCAGGTTAGAACCTCCCTGACCTCAGTCAGAGCATCTTGGGACAGGAGTAGATTGATGGGCCTTCAGCCTATATTCAACTCTGCTACTTGGTCAAACATAGTGATCATGGTTATATTTAGGAGGTTAAAAAGAATTCTAAGTGGTATTATTTGTAGCCTGTGTTAGGGAACAAATTTATATCTGATACAGGAGTCCCAAAGCAGAACCATGGGCATTTAGAGTCCAAATAGCTTTCCTCTGATTAGGAAGCTGCATTGTTATAGAGGCTGACAATGAGATGGGAAAGAGAAGGACTTTCATTCTAGCTTTGACAGACAGCTCATTGTAGATAAGGAGAGCACCATAAGAAGGGAATGGGCAGTAGAGGAAAGGAGAAAGGGAGGTTGTATCAAGCTCCTAAAGGGTTAAGAGAACAGCCCACAGGCTCAAGGTTAGGGGGAATTAGAGTATTTTATCTGCTGGGCTGGGTGGTTGGACAGTGGCTAGCCAATCCATGTCTTTTTTCAAGGTGAGAGATACAACTTCATACAATGAAAGAGTCCTGGACATTGGTAGCACAAAATGGAAATGTAAACACTGAAAATAGTTAATATGGTAAATTTTGTGTTGTGTCTACTTCATAAATTAAGGAGAGAGGGAGAGGGAGAGGGAGAGAGAGAGAGAGAGAAGAGACAAAGAGAAGAGAAGAGAAGAGAAGAGAAGAGAAGAGAAGAGAAGAGAAGAGAAGAGAAGAGAAGAGAAGAGAAGTGAAGAGAAGAGAGAGGGAAGGAAGGAAGGAAGGAAGGAAGGAAGGAAGGAAGGAAGGAAGGAAGGAACGAAGGAAGGAAGGAAAACATAAAGGAAGAAAAGAAATTCAATGTAATGATTTCTAATGATATTCTGCTGTACGACCAGACTAGTATGAAGAGAAGAGAAGAGAAGAGAAGAGAAGAGAAGAGAAGAGAAGAGAAGAGAAGAGAAGAGAAGACCAATCTGTTTTGTTTATAGGTTTCTCAGAGTCAATGAAAAAAGGTTTGACCAAGTAGCAGAGTTGAATATAGGCTGAAGGCCCATACTTCTGTCCCAAGAGTGCCTGGCAAATACAGAAGTGGATGCTCACGGTCATCTATAGGATGGAACAAAGGGCCCCCAATGGAGAAGCTAGAGAAAGTACCCAAGGAGCTGAAAGGGTCTGCAACCCTATAAGAGGAACAACAATATAAACTAACCAGTACCCTCAGAGCTCGTGTCTCTAGCTGCATATGTAGCAGAAGATGGCCTATTCGCCCATAATTGGAAAGAGGGACCCCTTGGTATTGCAAACTTCATATGCCCCAGTACAGGGGAATGCCAGGGCCAAGAAGTAGGAGTGGATGGGTAGGGGAGCAGGGCGGGGGAAGGGTAGAGGGCACTTTCAGGATAGCATTTGAAATGTAAATTAAGAAGATATCTAATAAAAAAGATGCTGTGACTGAGAACAGGGAGGTTCTACCCTGATGCTATATAGACTGATCCCTTCCTGTTTTCCACTCTTCCTCTGTGCACTAACCCAGGATGGATTTTTTGTTTGGTTTGGTTTTGATGTCTGGAAATGGTGACAACAAATGTCTGGCAGTAGCTGGACTGCTAACAATTTAGGCTTCTTCTGAGTCTAATTCAATCTGTAAACTTCTGGAGTATGTTCTAGAATACACAGTACAAAATCTGGTTCTTCCAGTAGCAGCTGGAGTCCTAGACCTGCACTGGAAATTCAAAGGCATAAATATTTCTCCATCAGTTGTTGCTGCTACTGGTGGTGGTGATAGGGTGTGTGTGTGTGTGTGTGTGTGTGTGTGTGTGTGTGTGTGTGTGTGTGTGAGAGAGAGAGAGAGAGAGAGAGAGAGAGAGAGAGAGAGAGAGATCTACCTGAAAATATGGCAACTAAAAAATGCCTCCTGCTTTAATGCAACATTATGCCAAGTTAAAAGCATCCTTGTTTGTGAGTAATTCTATCATTTTATCTACCACCGAGAAAGACAGGGGCTGCCAGCAGCAGGATCTCATCATACCAGTCACTATCCATTACCAGGGTGTTAAAAACACCAGATGACAGCATCTTTGAATCAATGATCATTGGTCGGGCTATGACAAAGATCTAGCTCCCAGCTAACAGCTCCTATCTATGCAAGCTAAGCGTATGCTTTCCAGGATTCCAGAGGAGGTTCTTAAGGCATGAAGTATTCAAAATCAGTCTACACTGTGTAACACACAGGTCTGGTTTTCCATTTGGACTGTAAAGCTGAACATTGGAGACATCTGGTTCTTGGGGGGGGGGACTTCCCACCATACAGTGACTCTCAAAACACTACTTTGACTCTTCGTTCTGACATAATTGCTTCTAAATCACACAACCTGCCAAATGGCCCTGATTAAGCATGTACTGTAAATGCCAAGGTCAGGGAGCCCGGTGATTTGCATTGGGTGGCACACTAAAACTGGGCTCCATGTGAGCCTGTGGCTGGCAGAGGTAGAGGTCATGCAAGGCCCTAGCTGATGTCCATAGTCCCGGAATCTGCCCCTCTCTCCATCCTGCTATCTGTACACTTTTTGAGAATCTGCAGTCACATGAACTGCCAATCAAATAGGCTCCCTATGGGAAACACAGGAGTAATTACCGGGGCTGTAGATTTTCTTGAGTTTGCAAACCTGGGGTATTTTAGGTGAACAATTTGAGGGGGGTGGGTGGGTAGAAGTAGGCACTACCCAAGAGACTGCTGCTTGTGAGTGACAGAAAGTGAGGTTGAATTGGCAATGCAGAATTGGCATTGGACTAGAGCACAGCCTTGGACTAGGGGCCACAATGTGATGCTGGCCAGCCTGCTCCTCCCTCCTGTACCTGCTTTTGTGCAGACCTCCACTCTGCCTAGCAGCCCGACTGCCACCACAGGGCTGCAGACTCAGCCATAGAGTTCCCAAGCTCATGTATGACAGTATTAGGACGTAGGAAAGACAAAAAAAACAAAACAAAAAAACCAACAAACTCTTTCTCTAGTTCTATTGTCCCAATAAGAATTTAGATAGGACCAGTTTTGATCATATGCAATCCTAGATTCAGCTGTGGCCCAGGGGCTGGCTGGACACAATGTGTGTGTGTGTGTGTGTGTGTGTGTGTGTGTGTGTGTGTGTGTGTTATACTCCAACTATAGAAGGGGACTTGAGGGATGATAAATAACATCTTCAGAAGGTCAGATGTCTCAAGTGCAGGAAGGTTTCTGACAGACAAGTGTGGGAGGCATTTAAACCATCCCATCCACACTCAGAAAAGCCTGGTCATGGTATAAATCGGAAAGGATCTTGGCCATATGGCTGAAGACAAAACAACTATCATTCAAGTCTGGAGAAAGTAGTTTGTTCATCAACTGTGGGATGATGGGGTTACTGCAAATCCAGGGGACTCTTCTTAGAAGGCAAACTCTGAAAGGCAGCTTGTGTCCATTCTTCAGACATTTTTAACCTTCATAATTGCAAAACTCAATCAAGTTCTGTTAGCCCAGCATTTGCACTTTGCAAAAGAGTTAAGTGTGTGTACCACGGTGCTCCAAAGGGCTAGGTCAGATTTCACTGTCCTAACCTTACATAGACTTTGAAAACTTCCTAGGAAGCCCAGCGACTCTTGTGGCCTCTTCTGCTCACAGGAGGCAGGCTATGAAACTCATCACTGTGATCAAGGATGCCTCAGAAGATGGAGTTTGGTACGTACAAGGACCCTCAGGAGAAATGCATTATTGGCCACAGCATCAGAAATTGCTGTGTTTCTTCCCTGAACAGATAATTCATTTTTGTTTTCGATTTGCAGATCCTAGATATCAAACCTATGTTCTCTCTTCATGGTGTTCTCTAGGAAGTTCAAAGCCCAAACCCATGGCCCTCCTGTCATGGGATAACCTGGAATCTCCAATGGCAGGTATTTGGTGAGTTAATCTTTTTCTCTCTACTCTTGAATTTGGCTCACCTTATTTTTCCTTTGTCTTCACTTCGTAAGCCAATTGAAACATTTTAAAGATTAAGGTGGGGACATGAGCAATTACTTGATCTCTAACTCAAAAGTTTTAATACTCAGAAATCGTCTTGATGGAGCCAGGCAGTGAGGAGATATATATATATATATATATATATATATATATATATATATATATATATATATATATATATATATATATATATATCCATCTTCTGGGACCCAGTTGATCTCTCAGAGTCATGCTTGATATCAAGTTTCTTCACAGGGATTCAAATCTCACCTGACAACTTTTAATTACAAGTTACATTGTAGGTATGATTTGCTCCCCTACCATTTTTGGCTATGAAAACCGAATGTTATCTTGCATTCTTTTGTGTGATTGAGAGGTAAATACACTTCCTCATGGTTATTTTATCCAAAAGAGAATTCAGCTTTATCCAGTAAAATAGTATTCTATGTTCAAAAAAAAATCTCCAAGCTTTCACAAATCTGTAATTGCTGAGAGGTTTTTAGTTAACAACAAATTTCAGATATTTCACCTCAGGCATCCAAAATTCCAGCAGTAATGATAGCCAAGAGAAGACAATTACAGTTAGCAATGATGATCCATGGTGATTTTCAGAAGCAGAGGAGATGGGGAAAAGTCTTTCTCCATGGCTGCGGGGAGGGGTGAGAAGGTGCCAGAGTCTGCCAGAATTCAAGTAGAAAATTGAATAATATAATCGAACCCTTGATTTCCAGGGTGTGGGGGAACACGTCCAGAAGAGACTAGTAGTCTTCTGCATTTATCTTCTGGGGAACATTTTAAGCTTCTCTGTATGAGGCATAGGTCTGCATGAACACTGTTGTTTGGAAGTCTCTGGAAAGACGCAGTACACAGGTTCCTCCACTGCAGCATCCATCCTGTTGTCTGTGCAAGCCCTTATTTTGGTTGAAACAATGACTATAAATATTTAACATCCTAAAAGCTGTGGCTTTCCAACCTCTACCATCCGATGGGAGACAGCGACGCATGCATTAATTTACAACCCACTCTCTTCCAAGTGGATCGATGGTATTTCATAAGGTAGGAAACCAGACGGCATAATTTTGGTAGGGAAAAGAAACAAGCAAGGGGAGGGGGTGGCCTGCAGACCCAGTGCTCATTTTTAGAGAGAGACTGGAAAGTTCTCTGCGTTTGGAGATTGTTTCTTTTCCAAATTTTGGCAGTTTTTCTTTTTCCAAACTGAGGAAATTAACATTATTGATTTGAAAAGACAATGTGGAAGTCTTCCTCCTTGGACAGACTCTTCTATTCCACCCTGCCCTTGTCAGTCTGTCAGTCAGTCTGTCAGTCTGCCTGTCTGTCTGTCTGTTTGTCTCTGTGCTTACTGAGAGTGTGTGTGCCCACATGTAGAGACGGAGAGTAGAGTAGATGATATAAAATGACAAGTGTTGCTACCCAAGGGACCAGCTGAGTATGAGAGATGGTGCCATTCCTCCAAGAAGCTGGACACAGTATTCACATTTTACCTGGCTGACCCAAAGTGATCTTTTGAAATATCTAAAATTGCCATAACACTAAGTGACCTTGTTGTGTGTCCTTATTTAAATGGTTACTTTTCCAGCTTGCTGACAGTCTCATACACATCGATTTCATCTTTAACCTAGAAAGGGTGACCAGTGGAGGGAAGAAGGAGAAAGAAGCCATGCAGAGGTCGCTGTCCCTATGCTGCGGGGTGGTCACTCATTCAGACTTTTCTAGACAAAGTCCACACTGACAAGGGTAAGGGTTTCTAGTGTTGAAGTCTCCCTTTTCAGCTGGGCCAGGGAAAGTAGTGGCTCAGAAAATATTTTAATTATAAAGACAATAGAATGTGATACACACAAAATAGCAACTCAACCACAAGGAAGCAGTCGTTGATATGGATGTTGATGTGTGAACCAACGACTCTTGTTATGCATAATTTGTTGGCTATTCATTTCTACATTTTTATTTGTGCTTCTACGTTCAAAAGACATTCAGCAAGTGGCACCTCCCCCAGAGACCATTAGCAGTTAGCTAGTTAAAGCTGAGGTATCACTGCCTGGTACCCTGGTAAGGGGCAGATGCTGAAGGCTGACGTCTATGGTAGCAGTCTAGAGTCAACCACCTTTGGGCTGGTCACTTCCTGTTTCCTCTTCTCGCAGAAGGTTTGCTGGAGAAAAACTGCGACAATGTATGGGGAACAGTGCCACACTAAGACACACATGGACTCAGGCTGGCTAGTCGGAGCCACGGCTCTATCTGGACTCTACTAAGATCAAGTACCACTAAGTTCCAATCTCCCCTCCCATAATTGTTAGCATCTGTTTGAAAACAAATGACTAAAGCAAACCATTAGAAAATGAAGACAATGTATCATTTCATGTATTGAAGAATCTAGCAGCAGGATAGCTGTAAGGTCAGACCTGATCCATGGCTCAAGGGCTGTCCCCATGCTCAGCTCCTTTCGACTTCACTAGCTTGCTTAGGCAGTGTTGATGTAATCCCTATCCTGCTTAGAGATTCCCCTTATCAGCTGCAGTTTCTTCTCTGACGGTAATAAAATGATAGTGGAGCTGTCTTTACACTCAAGAAGAGCATCCAGGAGCTCTGACACAGGACACACCCCTTGATGTAAGTGCACAGGACCCGCCTCTGAGATTGAGAGTGTGATAGTGTACACCACTGGAATAAAACAGAAGGGGACACAAGGAGCAGATACAGGAAAAGAAAAGTCAAGGTAGCTCTGAAGGAGGAAATGGTGGCTGTGGACACAAAGAGGCAGCGCTCGCTCAAGCAACACAGCAACTCCTCTCAGTCCTGCCTTTTCACGCACATCTTGATTTTATTTTCTCTTGCTACAAAGTCACCTGAGGAAGTCTACGGTGAAGCCATTCTAGTTGAGGCCTGGATTAAGTCTCAAATGATCCTTTGATCTTCATTTCCAAGTACTCTGTCTGCAGACTAAGGGACTAGCTATCCCGGCAGGCACCTGGTACACAGGCCACCACTCTCCCCTTGGTCCTGTGGCAGACATCATCAATCAATCACAGGACATTTTTCTGTGTAGTCCAGATGTGGCCCCGGAGACCTACTTAAAATGGTCCTCTGGACAGCCCCTACCGATGTATTGGTGTTGACAAGTGAGATAAAACGTATCGCCATCCCTGCCTGGAAAGCATTGCACACCAGCGACACAAACCAGTGCATTTCATCCTTATACTAAGAGCACTTACAAACACATACTCAATATTCATGTGCCTCAGTGTTTCTCAATGTGGCTCGCAGATCTCTTGGATCAGAATCTCATGTGCTCTTGTTAAAATGTCCATTCCCCCATCACCCACTCTAGTGCGCTGTAGAATCAGAAGCCCCAGAGCTGGTGTTGAACAGACACCTCGGGAATGCGTTTTAAGAGCATACTCCCAAAGTAAGTTTTGAGCATTCCGTAGGCCACACAATAAAGTACTTACCATCAGGCCTACCAGGTCTCTGAGATGCTGTCCCACTGTTTATATTTCCTTTCAGCGGAACCTTCTTGAGTGCTTCCTGTGGGTGCTGGGCCATGTTCTGAATTAGATGAGAACTGTGCTGTTAGAGAGTTCCTAGACTTGGTGGAGCATACGAAATCTTCTGAAGGCAGAAAGCACCAGGCATGAGGGGTCAGCTGTATGCTGTATCATCTACATAGAGCCACAGGGAGTGAGTGTCATGGGTGACTCTGTCTTGGAGCCTTTGTGGGTTGGAATCACGGTTGGGACGTGGGGTCTTCTGGAAGGAAACTTGGGTATGGCTAGAGGAGAAGGCGTGACCACCCAGGACTGCTGGGCTTAGCTGGGTCTGAGGGCAAGAGCTGGTTCACAGTTGGAAAGGCAAGAATAAGTTCCCATCAAGGAGGGTTCTGTGAACCTGGTGTTTGTACGTACCTGTTGTTGTGTAGGCAGCAGAGAACCAATTTAATGGGGGAGAGAGGAGGTGTTGAAGTAGGAGGATGTAGTCTGAAACTGACCGGAAGACTTGGAATGAGGTAAGCTAGGGACTTAGCTGTGAAAGCATCCCAAAGTCACACAGGTGACAGGCTGGGCTGAGACCAGGAATCTGGGGAGAATGCACGGCCAAGAACAGATGAGTCTCTGCTGCTTTGCCTGCCGGGCAAAGGCGAATTAAACAGGATGTGCAGGGCCATTCGGCAAGAAAAAATTAATCCTAAATTTTAGTGTTTGTCATAGAATTTTACTTGCTCACATCCTACATCCAAGACGGTTGGCAGGAGGCTCTCTGCTTCACCCAATCATTCGGTGTCTTAGCATGAATGAAACTGACACGTGTTTTTTCATAGTTGCATCTTAAAATGTATGTGGCTCTTGGGATCTGAAGAAAAGAGAGGACTGGAGAAGACATGAAGACTTCTGACAACACACAGGTGGTCAACGCCATTTATAGTCTGTTGATTTGATTTGCAGAGCCCTGATACCATCACAAGGGAAGCTGAGAGGAGTATGGGGCATGGAAGGTTTGGTGAGCTGCCTCTTCTGTAGCTAGATAAAGGCAATTTCAGGGTTTAACCCCGAGTGAGGAGTGAAAAAGGCACGTGCACAAGTTGCTTATAAACTGAGAGCAAGCTGATAAGAGGAAGGGGTGGACCCAGACACCGTCTCTGCCGCCCTCCCACTTATCTGTAGCATGGCGTTAGGATTCAAGCAGGGACCCTGTGGTGTACCCAAACTGGGTTAATTCTAATTTAAGTGGTTCGGTCCTTAAAAGTCAGTCAAATGAATGCTCGAACCAGGATATAGGGGTGAACATATTCCACATTAGATAAATGAAATTCAGTACACAAACACACTCTTGAGTTTTAATCAATACCTTATTTTTATTTTTATAGAAAACAAAAATGCAAAATCTTCACATCTAAGCCTACTTTTTTTTCCCCTCAGCAACCCCAGAGATTTTTAGGAAATAAAAATATTTTCAAGGAGTAATAAGTTGCCAGAGAACCCCTTAATTACTATTTTCTCTGAAAACTCACTAAACCCAAAATCGCCTGTTTTCTGACCTGAATACACTTCCCTCCGAAAGTCTCATGGCTGTTGTCAAAGGAAACAAGCATGTAGGCAACAGGTATTTCCCTCTGTATGGCCCGAGTCCCCGGCATTTTGATAGGGCCTGGGAACGTGACAGTGGGACGCTGTCCTTTGAGAAGTTTCAGTCCACTAGGGAGCCGGACAGTGACTTACATTTCACACTCTGAGCCCTCCACACCGACACCCCATGCTAGAGACCACTATGTTCTCCAAGCAAGCCTTCCAGCTTGCTGTCACTGCTACCTCCCACAGTGTTAGAGTTCCCAGCCAGCCTTTAAACCCACTCATCGGCCAAAGCAAACCGAGTAGCTTGCCAGCTGGATGCTGGGGAAGGGTGGCGGTTAGGGGGACATGTGATTATGGCACTCTAGCTGTGTGTGGGGGACTTCTGGTTTAATGTTTGGGTGCCTATCTGTCTTTTTTTCTCTTGTGCCTCTAAATTCCCATTACTGGTCTTTTGTTGTCATTGAGAAAGCAAGTCTGGCATATAGAGAGGAAAGAGGGGCTTCCTTTTGCCCAGACAGGAGAATAAGATAGATATTCGGAAAAAGGGGTAAGGTGCTTTCCAGCTCCCCCACTCCCATCAGAACCATTCTGTTCATTTAATAGTTGTGCTTCTAGGGCAAATCCAAAGCCATCTTTCCTTTGCTCCTGGGGACAGCGGCTCCGACAGAAAATACTTGGAGTCGTTGAGGGCAGAAACAAGAAGGCTCTCTGGGAACAGAGCGCCTCTGATCCCATTCCTTTTATGCCCCAGGAAAAGAAAAGAGGCCCAGGCGAAAACCCCTCCTGGGGCTTCCCAACCAGTTAAATATGAGGAAGAGAGAAAGGGGGGAAAAATTCTAAATAAAAGCAAAGTCTTTGAAAAACTTCAAAGAAACATTTCTCCTGTTCAGAAGTCAAGAGCACATCTGGCTGGCGGTGAACGGAGAAGTGATGGCATCTGGGCAGAAAGGCTCCCTTCAAATCTGTCCTTTAAGGAAGGCAAAAAGGTGTGTGTGTGTGGGGGGGGTGCTCAGAAGATGGCTAGCGGAGAAAGCTTCCAGGAGGGAAGGGAAGTTAAAGGGAAAGAGAAAAAAGAAAGGGAAAAAGGGCTCTAAATCTTGTAATGTTTTAGGAGGGCTTATTAGAGCGAAAATTAAGTGTCATACAGAGCTCTGCTCCAGTATTGATGGCTTTTATTCAAAGAGCCATCACCCTGTAAACTCGCTTTAACAACTCCCTTCAGATGAAATATAAAAATTAAAGACATTTACAACACAGCTTAGTAGCAGATGTAGCCATCCTGGAGGGGCTCAGATCAAATAGTGATGCAAACCCCAGAAGTATAATGGGCCTTATGAAAGACTCTTTATAACAGCCCCCCAAAATCCTGGAGAGCTTACAAACGTGTTTCCTGCTCTCTCCCAACCTCAGGTCCCCGCGCCTTTGCTCAGCCCCCTCCCCAATCTGTTCGATTTCTTTCCCACTGTCATCCTTGTCTGACATTCTCATGAGTCACTCTACTCTTACCAACTGGACCTTAAAACAGATACGGTTCTACACTTATCAACTGGAGCTTAAAGTACACATGGTTGGGCTTCTGCTTATTCTCTTCCTTCAGTCATCATCCTTATTACCTCAGGGAGTGCCAGGTAGAGATGGGCACAGCAGCGCTGTGAGAAAACCATGGAACCAGACCTGAGGCTCAAATGGGATGACCCTGAGCGGCACCTCCCTTGCAAGCCCCGCCTCCGTGGCCAGTCTGCATTCGGCTACCAGAGGAGCTTTGGAGGATTTTCCAAAGTGATCTGAAGACTGGGTCTCTCAGGCAGGCGACCAATTTTTATATCTTTTATTATATAATAAAAGCAAATGCATGGCCTCTTCCCTACCCCCTTCCCAAAGATCATTTTGAAGATTTGCGTTGGGAACCATCTTTCTCCACCTGTACACTCAAGCACTTGGTTTTTGGTTTTGTTTTGTTTTTTAAAGTGTGCTTATATGCTTGACATTCCAGATCAGCAGAGGAGTGTAGGGGGCCTGGCATAAAGATCCTGCTGGTTGTTATGATTTCCTCTGATCGTGGCTTCGGAAACAAGAAAAGATTGGAAAGTGGAGATGGAAAGAGGCAGAAATAAACTCTGAAATGTTCTCCTCAGTAAGCCCAGGTTCTCCATAGTTATTGTCTCTTAAACAAAAGAGCCCAAAACTTCTCCTGCCTCATCTGTGTCTGAGAAGATCTCAAGTGAGAAATGGTGCAAATGTTCTTGGCTTTTTAAAAATTTTTCATTTTATGTGTATGAGTGTTTTGCCTGCATGTATGTCTGTGCATCACATGCAAGCCTAGTGTCCTTGGAGGTCAGGAGATGGCATCAGATACCCTGAAACTGGAGTTATAGATGGTTGTGAGTCACTGTGTACATGTTGGGAACTGAACTCAGGTCTTCCAAAAAAACAGCCAGCACATTTAGCCACTCGATCATCTCTCCAGCCCCCAGGCTCAAGTTTTTGTCACCGTGTTCCTCTTTTCTGACTGTCATTTATGTCTGGTGATGGAGGTGCTAGATGCTTGGTTACTTGGAGCAGGCAGAGATGAAGAGGCTGAAAAAAACATGAAAATATCGAAAGAAACTTCAATAACAAGAGAACAAGCCCTGAGCTCTAATCTGAGGACACCAGGGACTGTGATGCACCAGAATCAACAGGAAATAAATTGTCACCTGAACTGTCTAACAAAGGTGGCAATCAGATGTTCTTGGAAGTTCTGACAGCAGTACAGGAAGTCAGCTTGCATGTCACATGGAACTTAGAAGGCAAGAGCTATTCCAGATGTCATGGGACCAGTCTAAACTCCTCTATTCTAGAATATCCCATCACCCAGTCCGAGAAATACAACACAACACTGATAATCAGCTGTAAAATGCAAGTCCTTGAGAGGATCAGTGATTAAGGAAAGGTGTCTTCTGTCGAGTTTTTCAAGAAATGAGTTCAGAGGTAACTGATTGTGTTGGGTATGTGGCTCAGTGGTAGAGCATTGCCTATCTAGAATTTATTCATGAAGCTCTGGGTTTGATTCTCAGTACTGAAAAATAAAAACAAAAAAGTTACACACATTCATATATATTGACTCCTATGCACATATGCACCCTAGCTCACACTCATGTACTTGAAGATTCAAGAGGCCGTAACTTTTCTGGGTCAGTAGACTCTACTTTGGGCCATTTGTAAAGGAGGAGACACTGTTGGCCTGTACAAATGCAGGTCTATTCTTTGCCGAAAATGTGTGCTTATGTAAAGAATCAAAGAAGATAATAGTTGCAGCCTATGTCACAGGCGTGGACTAATCTTTGATTAAATAATGATATTCAGATGACATTTCTTGGCAACTGGCAGACCAGCTGGAAAAATAAGTCATAATTTCCACAGAGGATAGGCTGTTTTGCCATCCAAATCTAGACAAGTACAAACAGCGAAGGTTCTAAGTACATAGGAAGAAAAGGTCCCCAAACTCTGCTTCCAAAGGGGCTCCCTTTTCTCCATTCACAGATACCCTCCACTCACGCACACACTACCTTAGAGATGTGTCCTGTTCTAGAGGGAAATGTTGCATTTGCTGGCATGCACTATGCCTGTCCTTTCTCCTGGGACACAAGACTTTGACAACTAGTCTAGATCTTCATGTTTTAGATGAAGAGACTAAGTGTGAGAGAGCTAAGGCTCTAGCAGGACATGGCTTGCCTCTCATCAGAATGATCTTCCAAGTGTACCTTCACTGGTGTGAGCAAAGCAAATGTGTGTGCAATCAGGGTGACGGGGAAGTGTGCACTTTGGCTTCAGGCAGACTCACTCTGAATATACCAATATAAAGGAGATGGAGAGAACAGCTTGGGGAGAAGCAATGGAAAACCCTCGAAGGGTGGTGTTTTCTGGAGTCTTTTCTGTCCTTAGCCTTGAAGAAAGCAAGTGGAGGGAGAAACTCTCCAACACAGATGAGGATAAGCTAAGCAGAGGGGCCTTCTGGGGGGAAAGAGGAGAAATCAATACTGTGTCCTCAGGCTTCTAATTCTTGCTGGTGAGCTCCCTTGGATGAACTCAATAGGAGCTTGTGACAAGGCCCATCATGAGCCTGGAGGAGAAGAATGGCATGATTGTGTTGGGGGTAGGGTGCAGAATGGCAGAGCACCCAGTTACTTCTCAAGTAGCTTTCAATGTCTCAGCTCTGTAGCTAGGGACAAGAGGGCCAGCCTGCTGCTCCTTTTTTCTCATTAGTGTGATAGTTATAACCTCATGGCCTTGATGGGGGCTGTGACACCGGAAACTGCTATATGTAAAGCTCCAAGCTGCACATCCAGGACATTGTTTTGGGTCCTCCTCACAGCAACACAGAAGCTCTTGCACGGGGCGGCGGGCTCCCAGGAGCTATGCCCCGCACTTGTGAAGGCTATGATCAGGAATCCCACTTCTTAAGACTAGTGACAAGGAACTAATCAGGCAATGAGCAAAATTGTGCCATTGTCTACTATACCACAATCTTAAATGGAGACAGTTGGGAACAGCTGGCCTGACTGTGTTTACCAGCACACTCAGTTGCAAGCAATACAAAGTGAAGCTCGATTTATCTGAGCAGTAAGTGTTTGAACTAGTACTCGTGACTCTTAAGAGTTGGAAGAGGACCAGAAAGTGTGTGTGGTACAAGGCTGTAACAATAGTAGATTGGTCAAACAAATGTCCCTACCACATCATGGCCTACATTTACGTTCGAGATATAATGATATAAAGTGACTATGAACTACAAAGAAAAGACAGCAAATACAAAATGCATATGCAAACATACACATGTATACATTCCAACACATAGATGTGTACATTTGTATACTTGTTCATACACACAAACACACAAGCTGGTTACACAGGAAGAAGTAGAAACTCCCCCAGACCCTTTCAACTTCTAACACTTAGCAGTTGCAAGGCATTCTGCATCTAACTAGTATTCCAGCCTTACTTCTGAGGTCTACCTGGATGGCCATCATGGAACTCTTGACTTGTGGCTGACAATTTACCCACACCTGTCCAGGTGTCCCTTAAGAGCTGATTGTACCCGCCCCAGCAATGAGACTGGCTACTTGTACTAAGATGACTGGGAAGGTGCCTTATTGAGGCATGGATTATGACTGTGTCCTAGGGTCTGACATGACCATTGCTAGGCAGGGAGCTGAGTGGCTTGTGGCTTTGATGTGTAGTTGGCCATGAGGTAAGCACATGACCGCAATAGCTATGTCTATGGTGAAACAAGTGGTTAGTTAACATTCCCTTCCAATGGGAAGGGGTGTCACCATTCCCTCTGGCTACAGCTACATGTGGTCTTGGAGTGTTATAGTAAAAATCTGATTGGGGGCTTCTTGGTAGTATAGCTCTATGTAAGAGGTCCACATTAGTTAGGGATTTTTCAATGATGCAGTTCCCAGGGGTTAGCTATGCTCCTGTACAGATACATCAGCAGAGGCTCTAGAAGCCAATCAATCCTCCCCAGATGCTAAGAAGGAAGATCTCAGATTCAAAGCCACAGCGGGTATTTTAACTCCAGTGCCCCCCAGCTTTCCACAGAGTAGGAAGTTTGACAAAGAGATGTGAATTAAATGCCACAAGAACCTCACTATTTATGTTAAAAAAACAAACCAACCTTTGATTGATATTCCACTGAAACAGAAACCGAAAATGGAAGGTGCACTTTATTTGCCCATATCCTCCTCCTTCTGCCCTACCTTGCTTTTATAAAAGTACTGCCAGCCCATTGCCCCAAAGTAGGAACCGTGGCTTGTCCTTCTTCCCTCTCCCTCTCCCTCATAATATCTGTATGATGGCGGAGTTGACCAAGTTCTGATATGAGTACTGTCTGAGTCCTCTCTTCACATCTACTTTGACTTCTGACCTCTTGCCAGAATGTTCTCCCATTGCCCACTTCAATATGTCCTCCACGCTGCTGATGCTCTTTACCTAGTCTACCCTAGTCAAACGGCAAGCCTTCAGGCAGGGCCGCAGACTCTGGACAAATCTATCACGATGGGCTTGCCTGTGCGTTGGACAGAATCATCCTGAACTGAGATTAGGAAGTGACAAGTCAGAGCCAGTGGTCAGTGTGTGCACTAGGAGTTGTGTCGTGTCTCAAACATTAATACCCCTGCGAGTCACATGGAAGCATTGTTGAAATGCAGCCCCAGATTCCTTGACTCTGGGGCCTGCTTTTCTAATGAGTTCCCAGGTGGCTCTGATCCTTCAGAACCATAGCTGGAGTAATAGGGTGTGAGCAGAATTCTTTTTTTTTTTTTTTTTTGGTTTTTTGAGACAGGGTATCTCTGTGTAGCCCTGGCTGTCCTGGAACTCACTCTGTAGATCAGGCTGGCCTCGAACTCAGAAATCCACCTGCCTCTGCCTTCCGAGTGCTGGGATTAAAGGCATGCGCCACCACACCCGGCCGTGAGCAGAATTCAAAACAAAGGGATTTCTTTAGTCTAAGGCATGATAAAAGACGCTGTAAATAACAAACAAGATCACTTTTTTTGACACCAGGACCACGCTAGACTGTGCTAATGCTTGTTTTGCACTGCCTTGCTTAATCCCTGCAACCCCCAGAGCCTCCTACCAGTGTGGATACTGCCTGGGAACAGGCTG
>CACVCL010022696.1:0-34433 GCA_902729485.2 Mus minutoides
TTGTAATGAAGGAGTTAGGGGAAGGACTGAAGGAGCTGAAGGGCCTTATTTGACATCAATGAAGAGGGAGGCCACTGGTCATATGAAGGCTTGTGCCCCAGTGTAGAGGAATTCTAGGGTGGAAGCAAGTATGGGTGGATGGGTGAGGAGGGTAGCATGGTCATAGAACCAGGGTAAGGGGGGGGTGAGATAGGGAGAGGTTGCAGAGGGGAACTGGGAAAGAGGTAACATTTGAAATGTAATCAAATAGAATATCCAATTAAAAAAGAAAAGAAAAACCAGCCATTCTCTTTTTTTAGGGCTGAAGTTCAAAATGTGAGCAAGAGAACTAAGGACAGTGTTGATTAAATACAACTGGATAGAGTCCAGGTAGTTGCTCTGTGTTTTTGAATCCTGTTACAATGAAAATGATTATTGTCTTTATTTTTTATAAGCTCCAATTTCAAATCTTTTATATTCTCAAATAGTTTTTAGACATTTTGATAACTACTGCTAATGAGATGGTTTTTACATTTTTCACTTATCATACTTAAATATACATATCAATGTTAGTGTTTTGTTTATTTTCATTTATGTCTCACAGTCTTGCTGGATTTGATTATCAGCAATGATGGCTTTTTGGTAACCTCTTTTTAGTTTTCAGTATATACATATGATCATGTTATCTGCAAAGAAACAATTTGACACCGTCACTCTGAATTGGATATTCTATTTCTTCTTGTTTGAATGCTATGGCTGGGTCATCAGTACTACACATATATAAAAGTTATGAAGAAGAACTTTCTCGTTATAGTGTAGATATTATACATTAGTCATTTCAGTGTTCCACATTCACCAGGGACTTTGTATAGGATGGCAACAGCAGCTACTGTAGAGTATGAAACTGTAGAGCTCAGATGTGGCTCATTCAATGCTTTTCATTTCTCATGCTTCTGTCACAGCAGTCAGCTCAACTTTATAGCAAGAAATACCCATAGATAATACATATGGAGAGGGACAATGTTTTCATGCATTAAGACAGTTTACAAAATATAGTCAATCAAACATATAAACAAGTTTTATTTATAAATATTAACTAATTAAATAAGTAATGTTTCAATGTTTTCAAATATGTCACTATAAATATGTAGAAAAAAATAAGACATGTAGCATTTCATTTTATTTTTATATAAACAAATGCACAAAATCAATTTACTTCACTGCTTCTCATTTCCATTCTTTTTCTGAACATAATTATTAGATAAACAACAGAAATATTTTTAAGGTTTTTACAGTGGAATGATCTTCCCAGTGAAGCTTTCTATGTCCTTGTAGAACGGGAAAAGATGCAGGTGGCCGATTTCACTGAGTTCTCAATAAATGGAATCCATCAAAATGAGATGATTTGGATTCACAGGAAATAACATTGAAAATAGTCTATTCATATTGCAATCAACTTCTGACTAGGGTTTTGTGTTGTCAAAGAATGTTAATTCTGTAAAGATTGATGTCCATGTAGCCTCATATAGCAAAAAAGTATGGATTAGTCAGCTATGCAAACATGTTAACTCCTTTAACTCCGAAGTCATATTCAGTATTAGAAAATGTACTTAGACCATTAAAGCATGCAGTCAAGAAAATGTATTGAACACATTATTTATTTAGATCAAATTAGTATAAAGAACTTTTTGTAGTATCTTAAGAATTGATCAAATTTTATTAGTCAATCAATATATTTAAATTATATCTTATTTCAAGGTAATGAAAATTATAAGTAGTATTAATTAGCAACTTTTTATAATATTTTTGAATCATCACCTTGGTACATAAAAATATCAAAGTGATTATTAGTTAAATTTAAAAATATTTTGAGGGAATATCAGGGTTGCATCTATTTTGTAGTATAGAGTGTAAAGAAATCTGCCTGCCCTCCAGGTAGGTGAACCCTAATACACACATATGCAATCATAAACGTACATATAAAGGCTAGCCATATTTATTATTTACATCTTAATATCTTAATTGTTTATTCATCTATCTTTCCAATTGTTTGTTTCTTTGTTTGTTTGTTTTGAGACAGGTTTTCTCTGTGTAGCCATGGTTGTCTCAGAAATCTCTTTGTAGACCAGGCAGCCCTCAGTCTCAAAGAGATGAACGTGTTCTCTCTCCAGTGTGCTAGGATTAAAGATTTCCACCATCACCAAACAACTTTTTATATTTTAGTATATTTAGGTCTATGACATTCTTTAGTTATAAATTTTGATCTATTCCATGAACTTATTCCAAACGTGAAGTTTTATGTGATACCTGAATATGTTAATAGGCTAAGATGTGGCTTGGCATGTATAACACACACACACACACACACACACACACACACACACACACACACACACAATAATATAGTAGCTGATTCTTCTTCTGCCCTGTGTGTCACTCTCTGATGTCAGCATAAGTTGTTGGGCCAGTCATTATTGAATCTAGTGGAGTTTACACTTAAGTATCTTTTATGATTATTTTCTTCCTCCAAAAGAGTACTGCGGGTATCCCTTCTACTCAGGGTCATTGGCCACTGGCCAACAGTGGTAAAGGGAGCAGAAATGAAGACCAGGGTTCAGTCTGCTGAGTGTATGGTAGAAGGACTTCCAGAGACAGCATCAATAAGACAGCTATATATTATTGTTCCAGAAATATTAAATAAAAGGGTTCTTGAGGGTATAGGTGGGAAGGGTTCTTAGGGGTATGAGTAGAAAGGGGTGATTGGTGATAACATAGCTCTTAATTATCATATGAGCAGAAAGCTAGAGTTGGACTTGTGTGCTGAGTCATGCATTGTCTTCAGAGAGCTCTGCTTAACTTCATATTCCAAATAAGATAAGGTGTCTGTGTCATTGACACTCTCCAAGTAAGATTGGGCAGAGAAAGGGAAGCTCTACTGAAGTCCTCCTTTTTGCACCCAGCTCAGAGAGCTACCGAGATGGTGGACTGTGACCTTAATATCAGGGTTCTCCAACAGAGCACATTGCATCTTCCAAACACAAAGAAATCTACCCATCGGGATTAATGTTTCATGCGAGTCTTAGCTTGATTTCTTGAAGTTCTATAATTCAAGTCTGTGGTATCTTCAGCAATATAATTTTACTGAAAAATTCAGGGAAATTACTTATAGCATTGGCAATAGCCTATAATATTGGGAAGTTTCCTGGATGTCACAATAAACAGCCCCTCCAAAAGTAACACTTTCATGGAAGTGGTCTTTTGATTTGTTAGCCTCTGGTATCTAGTAAGGACATTGTTACCCTGTTACAGGTTAACTCCTTTTTTTTGTATTTTTTTTTTGTTTTGTTTTGTTTTGTTTGTTTGTTTTGTTTTTGTTTTTTTTTGTTTGTTTGTTTTGTTTTGTTTTGTTTTGTTTTGTTTTGTTTTGTTTTGCTAGACAGGGTTTCTCTGTGCATTCCTGGCTGTCCTGGAACTCACTATGTAGACCGGGCTGGCCTCAAACTCAGAAATCTTCCTGCCTCTACCTCCCAAGTGGTGGGATTATAGGCATGTGCCACCTCTGCCCAGCAAAATGTGAAGCCCAGGCTGGCCTCGAACAAGTGATTCTCCTGCCTCTGCCTCCTTTAGAAAATCCTACCAGTGTGTGCCAACACTACAGCTGGCTCCATTTTCTATCACATTTTGCAGTGCATGTGTATATTTTTAGAAAGCTTCTATAATCTTATCCTTCATTAAAACTTTTCCTTTTTTTTTTTTTTTTTTTTTTTTTTTTTTTTTTTTTTTTTTTTTTTTTTTTTTTTTTTTTTTTTTTTTTTTTTTTTTTTTTTTTTTTTTTTTTTTTTTTTTTTTTNGGGTTTCTCTGTATAGCTCTGGCTGTCCTTGAACTCACTCTGTAGACCAGGCTGGCCTCAAACTCAGAAATCTGCCTGCCTCTGCCTCCCAAGTGCTGGGATTAAAGGTGTGCTCCACCAAGGTCTTAAATGTTGCTAATTTTTCACTTCCCACACAAAGGTTGAGGGTTGGTTGCTCTCTAACTTTGTACTGTAAAGCCTGAAAGTCCAGGCTACCAGTGACTTTTCATGTTGACAAGCTTTTGTTGTCTACCTTGTTCCTTGACTTAAACCTATTTGTTATATAAAATTGCCTAGCACCTGTTATTAGAGGGATTAGAGGTACGTGCATTAGGAGTGACCTGGTTGGAAGAGGAGAGACAAGGAGGAGACAGGAAGAAGGAGAAAGAGGAGAAGGCTGCCCAGAGGAAAGATGGGCCACAAGTACATGGCCAGGAGAAACAGCAAGTATCTGGGGTATACCACTGGACAGGTAGCTAGGCCTGTGTAAGACTCAAAGTGAGCCTTAACTTCTGGGAGACCGCCAAATGAGATATAAGAATAAAGTTTGATGCAAAAGCAAGTTGTTTATTGTTCCAGTGCACTGCAGTCATCCTGAATCAAGGGGAGAGGCAACCCCCTTTCACTCTTTCATATGTATCATATACAAATTTTGAGAGTAGTTTACAGTAATAGCAATTAGGCATACAATAATTGGTCATTCTGGTAACCATTACACTGATTGGCTGGGCAGAGTGGGGAGACTTAGAGACTTTCCACATCTCCAGGTGGCTGGATGTCAGTACATTCTGCAGGTTTTCTAGGAACTGATAGCAACCTATCTCTACATACACAATCTGCTTCTGCACACAACAAGGGTTGGGCCATGGGGCAGGTAAGCCCCTTCCCTGAGGTGTAGTGTGAAGTTCCAAGTTGGAGCTGTCTCACCTACAGTTAGAAGGTAAATCAGGAGTGACCCTCAAAACTGTCAAAGCCAAATGAAATAACAATATTCTGAGCCTCATTAATTTGTAAGCTACTCGAGGAAAAGCTTAAATTGTTCATACTACAAAGATATATTTGTTTTTATATTACCTGAAAATTTTAACTGAAGAGCACACAGGACAAACAATTATCATAACAATAAAGTATAGGGACATGATAAATAATGACACTAAATCCATATTTTATCAGCTATAAAAAGTAGCTCAAATGGAAATAAAAAACAAAAATGATGCAGAGTGCTACAATTTATGATTTTATATAAATTCTGACAAATACATAGAACAAAAAAATACAACTGGTATTTCATTACTCTGAACAATGGTCTTTACAAATAAAATAAGATTTAGGTAATTAAGCTATAATCAAGTGGTCTCTCTTAAAACAGGACAAAGAGGCTTAAACACAGCATAACACAAGGAAAGAGATGCACAGATTAGACTCGTGGAATATGTACCACTGAAGAACACCATGACCTAGTGAATGTAGAAAATTTTCTTACAAGAGTGTGGGGCAACACCATCTTTGTACAAAATGGATTTTCTACTTTTTCAGCTCTGCAATTTGGAAAGAACACATTTCTGTTATTTTAATCTTTCTTTTCTTATGCTTTGTTATAACAGCCTTAGAAACCTGAAGTAAATAGGAAATGTACTAGGAAAGTAGGAGATCGGTTATGCCTATAAACCGATGTCTGTTCCCACAGGAGATGCATGCTGTACTGTGGGTTTTAGACAAATTAAGACATGGGGTTTTAGATATGGGGTTTTAGACATATTAAGTAGAAAAGACTGGCATTTTGAAATCATTATGCAGCCTTAAAAACAAATGCTAAAACATATGAACTTACTTCTTCATATTAATTTTCATTAATATGAAATTCAGTCATGGAACTGCTAATTATCAATCTTGGTTATAATGTATTTAAAAACAGCCCTTCCATACTCATCCTCATTTTGAGTCTAAGTGACATGTGCCATTATAAGAATCATATCTAAACTTAGATAAAATTATGAACTGTTATCACTCTTTTTTAAGTGTTTCTTGGTTGTCTTACTTATGGTTGACTGCTGTGAAGGGCACCACAACCAAGGCAACTCTCATAAGGACACCATTTAATTGGGGCTGACTTACAGGTTCAGAGGTTCAGTCCATTATCATCAAGGCAGGAACAGGGCAGCATCCAGGCATGATGAGCTGAGGAGTTCTACATCTTCATCTGAAGGCTGCTAGCAGAATTCTGGCATCTAGGAAGCTGGAGTGAGGGTCTTAAAGCTCACACTCACAGTCACACCTACTCTAACATAACCACACCTTCTAATAGTGCAACGCCCTGGTCTGAGCAAATACAAAACACTACATTAGTGTAATCTTTTTGTTTTCTATTTTCTCACATTCTTTTATATTCTCTGATTTCAGCCAGATTGCGAGTTTCTTGCTTTGTTTTGTATTTTCATTGTTTTGTTTTATTATTTTTAAGATTAGAGACTATATCTGAAATATTTCAAGCCTTCTATAATACGGTGCATAGTAGTTTTTAAATGGCCTTACATAAGATAAGTTTTGTCAGAGAAGAAACAGTCATTTAGACTAGTATTTCTTGCATAGATCACAGTTTAATAACAGTTTATTCCATTTTAATAAAGGTTTATACCATGTTTAATAAAAGTTTATAACCATTGCAGTGAAATGAGGAGTTACTTGAGATTTTCATTTGTCCAAACTTTTCTGTGTTCCATTTCCAAGGGTAACTGAGAGTTGAATGAATCATGAAATGACACCATCCCATCAGTGAATCTGAAATTGTTCTGGTGGATGCGAGTTAATATCCCGAGCCACAATCTATGTCTATAGTATCAGATCCTTTGTTTTGAAAATGTCCATTCTGTATGTATTGATGATGAGTTTGATATAACTCACAATGTAGTTATTATATTCAGCTTACACTAGAGTGGTGTTTTCTCTGGATCAATTTGGCATAGGTGCTCTTTGCCAAATCATACTCCAATTTGTCATCTACCAGACTTCTGGCCTTCTAAACCTTCTGCTGAATAGTGGTTCTGTGAATGCTAGACCAAAGGTAGCCTTGTTTATCCTATGCATGCATACTAAGCGCTGGGTGCCTTTCCTATTAGTCTATTCTGAGATAACCACTCTCCATGAAAACATATATTTATCTCCTACTTTCTTAACTCTCCATTTATACAATCTACGTATTTCCTACTTCCTTTATGCCCCTACTCTATAATATTATGCAAGGGAAGATTTTAATGGTCAACCCTTTCTTTGAAATGTTTTTAACTTGCCATAATTTATTATTCACCAAAGGACACAGTTGCTTTTAGCTGTTGCTTTTTTTTTTTTTTAATAATTGGGTATTTTCTTTATTTACATTTCAAATGTTTTCCCATTTCCAGGTCTCCCCTTCATCCCATCCCCCCTATCCACATCCCATCCCCCCTACCTCTGAGAGGGTGTTCCCCTTCACACATCCACTTCAGTCCTCCTGCTCTGGCATTCCCAAACACTATGACATCTAACCCCAGTGCTGTTGACATTTTTAAATCATATGGTAAATACACCAAGAGAACAGGTACTTTGTCACTTTTCCCCACCCTTGGATCCTAATACAGTAAGGGAAACCTAATACCCACTAAGTAAGTACCAACTGAGTGGATGAATGGACAAATGCTTCTCCTGTCACCTTAGATTTCTCTTGAATTAGATGAACATTCCAAACTGTCAGTCTCCAAACATCCTAATTAAACACATGGCCAAATTTATATAAACATTAATTCCAAATTTTAAATATATTTTATTTGTAATCTAGCTGATATTCTAGACTTTTTATATTGCTATTTATTTTTCTAAAAGATATACCTTATTCAGATTACTTATTTTATACTATATTACTATTTCTTTCTTTACCAGGTATTTGAATTAATCTTTTCTTGGCTTTGCTTTTACAAATGAAAGGCAAATAAATTGAGCTTTCTACTACCATTTATTTATAAAATTTCAGAAAGCATAAACTTCAGGATCACTTTTTAAATGTAAAATTGAGTTAGTATTGAGGTCTCTACTTTCAAATTTATTGATATACATGCTCAGGAAAATTCCATCAGGTTCACTTAATATTTATAAAGCATATGTTAAACACAGTGTTCTCTTTTAATGGACAGAGGTTCTTCTCAATCCTAGAGAGACATCCAAAAGTTTTCTCACACAAACCTCAAAACAATTGGTTAGTTGTTTTAAAATTGTACCTATAGAGCAAATTATTTGAGTAGAGAATTCACAACAGAATATAAATTAGTAACAAATATATGTGGATGTGATCAATACAAATAATCCATGGGGAATACACAGCAAAATGCACATACATGCATAATTATTTACAAATATGTATGCAATAGCAATTAAACAAAAGGCCTTGAATTTGATAAAGAGCAAATAATGATATATTGGAGTTTCTGAAAAGAGAAAAGGTAAGGAGGATGTGACATAATTAAATAATCTCAAAAATGAAAAAGTATTTTAATTTAAAATAATACAAAGGTAATAATAACCAAAATACAATAAAATATATTTCTTCCTACAGTTTTACTGATGTGGGTGTTTCTTTACATGTGTGTACATGTGTGTGTGTTTGAGTGTTGGTTTATTTATGTTTCATAAATCTTGACCAAAATGATTCATATATCTATATCTATATCTATATCTATATCTATATCTATATCTATATCTATATCTATATCTATCTATCTATCTATCTATATATATATATCTATATATCTATATCTATATATAGATATAGATATATAGATATAGATATAGATATATATAGCGGCTATTTACATGATAAATTTATTAAGGAAAACAATATGAAGTTTCATCAAAAATATTTAAAGGGCATTTCTTAGTAGATTGTTTGATTCCTTCATATTTTTGTTCACTTATCTTTAATCTTATAACCACATTCCATAGGTTTCTTGAACCTGCACTGTGTCTGATACATCCTACATTTTAAAATTAGACACAGAGGCATCAAGAGATAATAAATTAATACACATATTATTTGAGAACATTAAAAAAAAAAACATTTATTTATTTATTTATTTACACTCTAGATTTTATCCCCTCCCCCGCCCGAACCATCCTCTGTCTGCTCCACATGCCATAACTCCTTCTCATCCTCTCTCTCCACTACGATGTCCCCATCCATCACCCAACCAGACCTCTTTCTTTTCTTTTATTTTTTATTAGATAATTTCTTCATTTACATTACAAGTGCTATCCCAAAAGTCCCCTCTACCCCCCCCCCCGCCCTGCTCCCCTACCCATCCCACTCCCACTACTTGGCCCTGGCATTCCCCTGTACTGGGGCTTACAAACATTGCTAGACCTAGGGCCTTTCTTCCCCAGTAATGGCCAACAAGGCCAACTTCTAATACATATGTTGCTAGAGACGTGAGCTCTGGGGGGTTCTGATTAGTTCATATTGTTGTTCCATCTATAGGGTTGCAGCCCCCTACAGCTCTTGTGTTCTCTCTCTGGCTCCTACATTGGGGACCCTATGTTCTTCCCTATAGATGATTGTTAGCATCCACTTCTGTATTTGTCAGGGACTGTCAAAGCCTCACAGGACAAGGCTATATCAGGGTCCTATCAGGAATGTCCTGCTGGCATATGCAGTAGTGTCTGCATTTGGTGGCTGATTAAGTGATGGAGCTCCTGGGTGGGGCACTCTATGGATGGTCCATCCTTTCATTTTAGTTCCACACTTTGTCTCTGTACTTCCTTCCATGTATATTTTAATCCCTATTCTAGAGAGGAATGAAATATCCACGCATTGGACTTTTTTGATTTTCTTGTGTTTTGGAAATTGTATCTTGGGTATTCTAGGATCCTGGGCTAATATCCGAGACCTCTTAACACCCTGGGGCATCCAATATCTTGAGGGTTAGGTTTATCTTCTCTGTGAACCCAGACGAACCAGTATTCTGCAGTATGTGTGTTGGGGGACTCATATCAGCTGGTTATGCTGCCTGGTTGTTGGCCCAGTGTTTAAGAGATCTCGGGAGTCCAGGTTAATTGAAACTGCTGGTCTTCCTACAGGGTCACCTTCCTCATCAGCTTCTTCCAGCCTTTCCCTAATTCAACCACCACCACTGGACTTATCTGCTTCTGTCCATTGGTTGGGTGTAAATATCTGCATCTGACTCTTTCATCTCCTTCTTGGGTCTTCCCAAGGGCAGTCATGATAGGTCACTTTTTGTGAATGCTCTATAACTCAGCAATAGTGTGAGGCCTTGGGACCTCCCCTTGAGCTGGATCCTACTTTGGGTTTGTCTTTGGACCTCAGGTTCCTTTCCATTTCCGTCCCTGCAGTTTTCAGACAGAAACTATTATAGTTCAGAGTTTTGAAGGTGGGATGTCAATCCCCTTTTTCACTTGATGCCCTTCTGCTGGAGATAGGCTCTATAAGTTCCCTCTCACTAATGTCAGGCATTTCATCTAAGGTCCCTCCCTTTGAGTCCAGAGAATATCTCACCTCCCAGGTCTCTGGAGCATTCTGGAGGATACCCCAACCTCCTACATCCTGCTGTCTGTTTCCATTCTTTCTGCTGATCCTCAGGGCTTCAGTCCTTTTCCCTCACCCAAAGCCAGATCAGAGTTCCTCTCTTTACCCTCTCCCTAGGCACATTTCATCTCATATCTCTCCCTCCCTCCCCGCTTGTGATTGCTTTCTTTTCTCTCCCAAATGGGACTGAGGCTTTCTCACTTGGGCCCTTCAGCTTGTTGACCTTCCTGAGTACTGTCCACTGTATCTTGGGTATTCTGTACAATTTTTGGCAATATCCACTTATTGAGAACTTTTAAAATCAGAAGAAGCACTGAGGTCATAAATAAAGTAAGACCATAATTCTACTGCTCATTTTATCGAACTTTTGTTTGCTATTAAGAGTACACATAGGGCAGAGAAATAAAAGTATTCCAGTACATCTTTAATTTGAGAATGACTAAGCCATGTATAATGGTTCCTTAAATTAAGATTCAAAGATATCATAATTGAAAGTGAACAATTGAACTTCAGATTTGGTGTATTCATTATCAAAGGGAAATTGTCTGTATATGATATGTTTTAAATGTAATCTGTCTCCATCATAACAAACTATACATTTGAATTATTTTTCTAGACTTATTTTTTATGTGAAAAAAACTTTTAAATATATTTAAAAGAAAAGAAACACAACAAAATTGTCTGTGAAAATGCAGTTTCTGTATTTGACTCTGGGCAAAGTTCATAGAAACAATCTGACATTTAATTTCTCTACTATGTAAAAATTACTTTCCAAGAAAGGGAGAAGTATTAATATTAGAAGCATAAGTAACCCTGAGTGTATACAATAGTCTGATGTTTCTTGAACCTGAGGTGACTACAGGAATTTCTGAGGACTGTTCTCTAGGAAGTTGTTGAAGAACATCTAATATTCCTTGAATTTCAACCTTCCTAATGCTGAGGCCCTTTAATATAGTTCCTTGTCTTGTGAAGACCCCAAAAAATAAAAAATATTTTTGCTGCCACTTTATAACTGTAATTTAATAACTGTTAAAATTATACTGTAATATTTTTTAGAGATGGGGAATTGACAACAGGATCAATCCCTACAGGTGGAGAACTTATGTTCTAAATGCTCATACCAGGTGTGTTGATCACACTTAATGTTTACCTTTTCACAACCAGAGATTATATGAGGAGGGTATGGAGAATTACATGGAAGTGATTGGATTGTGGTTTTTCCCTAGGAGTGGGTTCTTGATTGTAATTTCATAGGACAATTCCCTCTGAATATAGTTAAGAGAAAAAAACAAAAACAAAAACAAAAACAAAAACTAGAGAGTAAAAATCATAAACAGCTGTGTCTTTCCTTTTAGCACCTCTGACCATCTTCTTCTAATTCTTCCACTATGAATTCTTTGATAGTACAAACTGTTAACTGAAATTGCAAGCAAGCCAAATAAATAACTATGAGTGTGCTGTGTTTTATCAGGACATTTTGTTGCATTAACAGAAATTGGAACTGAGAGAGGAGATGGTTCCTATGATAAACCTGATTATCTTCTTTTGAGGGAGAATGTGGACGATTTGAGAACTTTGGAAAGTTGATTGTAATGTTTCCTCATTGAGCCAAGATCATGTTTTTAAAGGAGAGCAGGACTTTCTTGGAATTTTTACTAGGGGATATTCATACGATTTTATGTTTACAAATCTGTGATACTCATGCAGAGCTGAATAAGCATCTAAGAGTATAAGCTTGCAATAGAACTTAGAAATGGAGAATTGTCTCTAAGTTACTAGTGTGAAAGCATGGAGGACTCCAAAAGAGAGTTACTGAAGCTTGATATCTGTGTCAGGGAAGATTGACTAAGCAGAGACCTTGCCAAGCTTTTAGTGAGAGTTAAATCACCATTATAATGGGAACTCAACATATTATAAAGAGAAGGACAGTAGGGTATATGACATGGAGAGAATGCAGTTATTAAGTAGAGTTGGCTTAAGAATGAAATAATGAAGACCTAGAAATGTGAGGCTGCTCATGCTCTTTGGAGACCAGAAGACAAGAGGAAGATGAAGAGCACCGAGCTTCAGGATGTGGTATTTGCCTTACTGAATTTTGGGTTGGTTGTGATGTGATTGATCCTTCGGATGCCTCAGCTGTTCCTTTTAAGAGTTGCAATGTCCCTCAACAGAGGAATGGATACAAAAAAAATTTGGTATATTTACACAATGGAGTACTACTCAGCTATTAAAAACAATAAATATATGAAATTCCTAGGCAAATGGATGGATCTGGAGGCTATCATCCTGAGTGAAGTAACCCATTCACAAAAGAACTCACATAACATGTACTCACTGATATGTGGATATTAGCCCAGAAACCTAGATTACCCAAGATACAATTTACTAAACACATGATACTCAAGAAAAAGGAAGATCAAAATGTGGACACGTCACCCCTTCCTAGAATTAAGAACAAAGCACACATTGAAAGAGTTAAAGGGAGCATTTGTGCAGCTCAATCCAAAGGATGGACCCAACGACTGCGGCTGCCAGGGATCCATCCCACAATCAGTCACCAAACATANTGTGTGTGTGTGTGTGTGTTTGTGTCTCTGTGTCTGTGTCTGTGTCTGTGTCTGTCTGTATATTATATGCATGTGTGTATTGGTGATGTTGACAAGGATTGCATTAAGGATTAATTTTAAATATCAGCTCATCACATGCTAGAATTACCTCAGAAGAGAACCTCAAATTCAGAAATTATAAAATCCTCCTGGTTAGTGGACTTGTCTGTGGAGAATTTTCTTTGCAGTTATTTGAAATGAGAAGTCCCAACTTAAATGTCACTGTTTAATGGGGGATAGACCATGGATTGCATAAGAATGAACAAAGTGGAATATAAGTAAGCAAACTGTTCAAAGCTATTAATATCTTTGTGAATTTGAAGATTTTGTGAGCACTAGCTTTGAGAGTTAAGCTTCATATGGTCTGTGATTTGGTTCATTGGGTATTCTGAGCTTTCTAGCTAATATGCACTTATCAGTCAGTACATACCATGTGCGTCCTTTTCTGGCTGGATCACTTCACTTATAATGATATTTTCTACTTCCTTCCACCAAGCCTGCCTGCCTATATTGCAAGTGTATATATGTCTGTTACAATTCATAACATTAGTTATGAAGTAGCAGCAAAAATAATTTTATGAGACGGGTAGTGGTGGTGCATGCCTTTAATCCTACCACTTGGGAGGCAGAGGCAGGCAGATTTCTGAGTTCTAGGCCAGCCTGGTCTATAAAGTGAGTTCCAGGACAGCCAGGGCTATAAAGAGAAACCCTGTCTTGAAAAAACCAAAATAATAATAATATTAATAATAATATAATAAATTTTTTTATTCGGGCATTACCACATTATAAACTGTTTTACAGGGTTTAGCATTAGGGAAGTTGAGAAACACTGATTTAGAGTAAATGAAAACAGTGAAAGCAACCTGAGCATAGCATGTGTCTGTTTCCTGATGCTCTGTGTTCTTGCTGCTGTGAGGACCCAGGCCAGAACTGTGAGACAAGTGAGCATTTTCCTTGAGCTGATTTTGTCAAGAGAGCTTGAGGGTGGCAGCAGAAATCACTAAAGGGTAAAGGTGTCAGGCACTTGAATGCAGGGAGCTGTCTGTTCATGGAAAGTTTGTTTTGGACCAAATTTGCTACTAATAAAGAAAAAAGAAGAAAACTGTAATTCTACTGTAATGATTATGTATATGTATGTTGAAGAGCTGGAGATCTAAAATGGGGAATTGATATGTACTCATAATGATGTAAGAGCTACAGGTACAAAGGAAAAATTGGATAAATTAAGCCACTAAATTTTAGCTTTCATAAATTCTGCATGACATATTTTGAGATATCTTTCAAGATGTAACTATGAAGACAGCTCTACCATGACTAATTAATATCTTATTACTGAAAGTGTAAGAAATAGACACAGGTTTTCTTATGTTGATGGCCTTTCCACCTAAGAGGAAGCCATTTCACTTTTGTGATAATAAATGAAATAGAAAAGAGTATTGATTACTAAAAATTAACTGTTAATTTGTTACTTTGAAGAATCATAAAACCAGAATAAGTTATATATGTGGATAGTGTTTTTATGACAATCCATGTGTATTGTCAATCTGAAAGCTTACTGTACTGCATATATGTGCATGTGTGTGTGTATGTATGTGTGTGTGTGTGTGTGTGTGTGTGTGTGTGTGTTTGTGTGTTTTGACACAGAACAATTAGGTCTTTAAAGATATATTCATACTAAACATAAAGGTAAGAGAAAATAGTTAAATGCATATTTTATAGAGCACTCATTTTTATCCACAACTAACTTAGTGTGACCAGGTGCTGTTTGTTGGAGGAGGATCTTCAGAAATATGTTTAGAGGAATCTGTGAGACATAATTGGTGACTTTCAGAAGTTCAGAGAGAGATGCTATGGTTTATTTGGAGATAACACATCATTTACTGAAGACTCCTAGGCTTGTTGACATCCCAGCACTTTGTGAATGAGGCTCTTTTTATTCTCCCTTCATTTGTTTAGCGCTTTACTTAATTGATTTTCTATGCTAATACACTAAAGGTCTGAAGAAGGCAGTGCCTCAGGTGTGACAGATGAAATAAGGTGCTTTTAGGCATCACTTTTATCTTCCATGTCTAATGTGTTGGTTACAGCTGTGCAGTTTAACAGCAAAATCGATACGTCATTTACTGTCAGTACCTGAAGGAATTTGGAAACCCTTCAGTATTTTAACTATTAGATTTCCTCTGAAGTTTTATTTAATACTTACTTACCTGTCTGCTTTCTGCTCCTGAATGCCACAAGGTAAGTAGCTCTTTTTCTCCTTTCAGCCTTCTTAGGCATTGCTCTTGCCAGTAGTGAGTTAAATTACTTTATTGTGAATCCTAGAACTTCTGTCAAATAAACAATTTCTAGAAAATGCAAAATGAATGTTTAAAAATCTTTTTGATTTGTTTAAATCATTTTGCACTTAAGCATTTAGCATATGTGCCACTGAAAATGGAAACACTCTATAGTGCATGTAAAGCAGGATATGTAGGGGCACTTGGGCAATTCTTTTTGTAAATGGATATGTTTATTGCCAATTTCCCATTTTGAATCAGCAATATCACGAATTCTACATGAAACATTAGCAAATGTTTTACTTCAATAAAAACACTTATTCTGTAGAATATTTTTGTTTCTTCTGTTTCTTATCTTGTTTCACTCTATCATTTATAATAAATCTATCATTTATCTAATTATAATCTGTCTGTCTGTCTAACCTATATACCTACCTATAATCTATCTATCATCTATCCATTATTTATCTATCTATCTATCTATCTATCTATCTATCTATCTATCTATCTACTTATCTAGCATATATCTCTTTGTATATATATTTTTTAATTTGTGTTTCTCTAGTTGTTTGATTTTTGTTGGTTTCATTGTGTGCCTTGAGAGCAAGTATCATAAAGATATGAGATGTGCTAAGATTCTTTCCCTCCCTCCACGCCATAAATCAACTGATGCCAACACAAATAAATAAGAGTATTTTCTACAGTTTGGAAATACCACAAAGAATCGATTAAATGGTATTATTTATAATAAACTCTGAAGAACAACCAATTTAATATATCTAACTGTTTGTTTTTCATTTATAATCAGGTCATTCTTATAATACTTAATAAGAAGTTATATCATTGTTACTGATAATTTTCTCAACATATACTGTCTATTTAAAAATGAGTCTAAAAGATTACTTTAAAATGGGCAAAACAATAAATGCTTAAGTGAAATAAATTATAACACAACTTTTATAACACGATTAACAGGGGTACATTCAACAATATTTATTTCATACTCAATCATGATATGTGTGGTGAAACTACTACTAAATTTGAAATGTTACATCTATAAAGCTGAGAGATTACATGCAACTTTATCTAATTTGTTGTTAAAATAAATGGGAAAGTAATGTATTGCTTTGCTCAAGATTGTCAGATTCTATACACATATAAACAATCAGCAATATTTGTTCAAAGTGAAGATACTGATGATGCAGCGGAAAATGGGAATGGGTTATAATCATTTGATTTCTTCTGAAATGTTATTTCAACTTATATCACTTAGCTAAGTATATCTAAATGTTATTAGTTGCATTTTAAAGAGGCTAATAATTCACTACTATGTATTCTTGTCAGTTGACCAAAAAGTTTGACATTATCCAAAATTTGAAAACATTTTAATTATTACATAAAATAATTAACAATTAACTATTAATACACTCTTCATACAGATTGGACAAAAATAAGGTATATAAAAATAAGATATATTTTTGTAAACTTATATTCACACACATATATAAGCATATATATATGTGTGTGTGTGTGTGTGTGTGTGTGTGTGTGTGTGTGCGCGCGTGTGTGTGTTTGTATATACATATATACATATATAATGTATAAGAATAAAACTTTTATTTGTTCTCCACATATACTAAACTTGTGTCTAGGCAGGTTCAACTCTTTTTGGACAGTGCAAGGAAAGAGACGTAATGAAACTGATTCAGACTGAAAAAGCAATTTTTACAATGAAACAAATCCCTTTTCTACATAGTAGAACACTGTTGTTGTTGTTTACTGTTTTGTTTTATTTTGTTTTTTATTTCACATTTTAAGTAACAAGAGATTGGCTAATTTTCTTGAGTTAAAGGACCAATTCTTCTGCCTATTATGTTTATGTATTTGTTTTCCCCACATTTTTGACTTTGTTCAGAAGACAAAAGTGACCAAGGAATTTGGATGAAGATTATGGATCTAAATCAATACTCAACTAGTATTAAATCTGAAAACTGCTTTAAGTACTCATGGTTTAGCCAACTAAGCAAGTAAAAAAAAAAAAAAAAGAACTTATTTCCATGCAGAGATAAATCTTTTACTATGGGATGTATTTCCTTAATGCAGCTAAGATGGTCATAAACAGCTTCAAGCTGTGCTTGAACTTTTATTCCAAGGAACACATTTAAATTGCTGTAATAAGTTTCTTGATCCATTTAATTGCTTATACACACATATATGCTAGACATCACCTTTAGAATTATGTCAGTATTTTCTTTGTTTGTTTGTTTGTTTGTTTTGTTTTGTTTTTGAGACAGGGTTTCTCTGTGTAGCTCTGGCTGTCCTGGAACTCACTTTGTAGACCAGGCTGACCTCAAACTCAGAAATCCGCCTGCCTCTGCCTCCTGAGTGCTGGAATTAAAGGAGTGCGCTACCACGCCCAGCCTTTATGTTAGTATTTTCAAATGAGCCTATTATGTGATTCTAAAGCAATAGGATATCCATAAATAGTTTATCTTGTCCTGATTTTACTTTGTTACTGGATCACTGTCTATGGACTCAGTCATAGAAGATGCACCTAACCCTTCATAGACTTGATGCCTCAGGTAGTGGGGAGGTCTGCTGGAGTGGGGGTAAAAGGGTGGGGACATCCTTATAGAGATGGGAAGGGGCAGGGGGAGGAGGTATGGGATGTGGAACAGTCGGAGGGTGGACCACGAGGGGGATAAAATCTGGACTGTAAAAAAGTGATTAAATAAAAATTAAAAAAAAAAAAAGTTGTCCATTTCAAACAGGTTTGCCAGTTTTGTTGAGTATAGGCTTTTATAATAGGATCTGATGTTTTGTTTTTTTTTTTTTTTATCTTTTTGACTTCCACAGTTTCTGTTGTTATGTCTCCCTTTTCATTTCTGATTGTGTTAATGTGGATACTGTCACTGTTCCCTGTGGTTAATATAGCTAAATGTTTATCTATCTTGTTAACTTTCTCAAAGGATCAGAGGAATGGATTCAGAAAAAAAGGTGGTACATTTACACAATAGAGTAGTTCTCAGCTACTAAAAACAATGACTTCATGAAATTCTTAGGTAAATAGGTGGAACTAGAAAATATCATTCTGAGTGAGGTAACCCAAACACAAAAGAACACATATGGTACACACTCATGGATGAATGGATATTAGCCCAAAAGCTCAGAGTACCCAAGATACAATTTGCAGACCATATGAAGCTCAAGAAGTAAGAACAAAGTGTGCATACTTTGGTCCTTCTTAGAAGGGTGAAGAAAATAACCTCTGGAGGAAATACAGAGACAAAATGTGGAACGGAGACTGAAGGCAAGGCCATCCAGAGACTGCCTCACCCGGGAATCCATCCCATAAACAACCACCAAATCCAGACACTATTGTGGATGCCAACAAGTGCATGCAGACAGGAGCCTGATATAACTATCTCCTTAGAGGCGCTGCTAGAGCCTGACAAATACAGAGGTCGATGCTCACAGCCAACCACTGGACTGAGCACAGGGTCCCCAATGGAGGAGTTAGAAAAAAGGACTGAAGGAGCTGAAGGGGTTTGCAACTCCATAAGAAGAACAACAATATCAACCAACAAGACCCCTCAGAGCTCCCAGCGACTAATCCACCCATCAAAGAGTACACCTGTAGGGACTCATGGCTCCAGCCACATATGTAGCAGAGGATGACTTTGTTGGACGTCATTGGCAGGAGAGGTTCTTGGTCCCGTGAAGGCTAGTTGCCCCAGTGTAGGGGAATGCCAGGGTGGGGAAGTGAAAGTGGGTAAGTGGATGGGAGAACGCTTTCATAGAAGTAGGGGAAGGGAGTAGGATAGTGAGTTTCTGGAGGGGAAATCAAGAAAAGGGATACCATCTGAAATGTAAATTAAGAAAATATCTAATAAAAATTTTTCAAAAAAGGAGATGCATAGAGAAATAATGAGGTACCACTGTGCAATATGGACTTATAATGTAGATTTGAAAGAATTTATGTTCACGTGAAGAATTTTAATGATGAAAGAAATAGATAAAAGATTTGTCCAAGTTAGGATTTCTATTGCAGTAATAAAGCACTATAGCTAAAGAATCTTGGTGAGGCAAGGATTTATTTAGTTTACATTTGCATATTGTATTCCATCAAACCAGTATAAGAACTTAAACAGCTGGAACGCAGAGGCAGGAGACCTTGGAGAGATGCTGCTTACTGGTTTGCTCCTCATGGTTTGCTCAGGTTACTTTCCTATACAATCCAAGCCCACCAGCTCAGGGTAATGCCACCCACAATGTACTGAACACTTACATGTCAGTCACTAATTAAGAAAATGCTCTATAGTTTTGCCTACAGTTTAATAATATAGAGATATTTATTTAATTGTGGCTCCCTCCACATTGATTCTATCTTGTGTTCAATTGACATAACACTTTCTGGCACAAAACTTAACAAAACATAGTCTGAAAACTGGGCTGCTCAGTTGCTAGGGAATTCAGAATTATCTCCTCAGTAACTACTCAGTCATAATGTATCTAGTGCATTCTTCAATAATATGATGAGTTGATGTTGCTGTTCTTAGATATCTGGGTTTATATTTATTTATGATATTGATATTTGTAAGGTAATTCCTTATCCAATTCTGTCCATCACTTAGTTCTACTTTTATAATTTTATATAATGAATTTGAAATAAAATATCAGTAATTAATAAAATATCTTACATTTATGATTTCCTACAATCAGTATAAATAAAGACAAATGTTATATATATATATATATCATGGTGTATCTTTGTGCTTACCAGGAAGGGCATTTAGGGCATTTAGCCACAGGGACCTTTTCTTCTCACTGTATCATATGTGTGTGTGTTTTCATATTGTTTGTTGATGTGTACGTTTTATATATATATATATATATATATATATATATATATATATATATATATATATATGCATGTGTGTGAATATCCAGTGCATACACATATCAGGTGAATTCATTCATCATGAATTCTTACAACTGTTTATTTATATTTTTATACACATTGGTATTTTCTCTGCATTTATGTCTGTGTAACATGTCAGATACCCTGGAACTGGAGTTATAGTCAGTAGTGAGATGCCATGTGGGTGCTGGGAATTGAACCCCAGTCCTCTGGAAGGGAAGCCAGTACTCTTAGTCTCTAAAACATTTCTATCATACATTTTGAGACAGGGTCCTCGTTAAACCTAAAGATTTAGACTTAAACCACCTTGGCTTGACAACTGTAGTCCAGTTCCTCTTATCCCCTATTCTGTAGCATTGAGACTACAGATATATGCTACCATACTCAGGTTTTTCATAGTGCTGAGAATTCAAATTCATATTACTATGCTGATCTATCACTGTAGACACTGGACCATATCCTTAACCTCTCCAGTTATATTTTTAATGTAGCATCACTTTGTCTGATTTTATGTTAATCAATTTAATCTTTAATCACAATTTAGTGCCTTAGAGGTATTTTTCACTGTTTTCTTCTGTTCCCTCACCCTTCTCCTTAGGCACATTATACCACGTAACATAATATGGAATAATACATTGGTAATGGAGAACATTTGGAATGTTTTCAGAACTTAAAATGCTTGTAGCTGAACAAAGAACATGGAGATAAGTTTAAATTAATTATTTTTCCCAAGTTTATATGCAGTAAGCTCTGTTTTAGGAATGAAGGTTATCTGAAGAATTGTACTTATCATGAAAGTTCTCATTGGAAGTACAACAGAAGTGTAGTATTGCATATATATATATATATATATATATATATATATATATATATTCAGGAATGACTGGCATTGGATAAGAAATTGATGTATCAAATTTGGTATCACTGTCCATTCTTCAGTTACTACCACATATAAGCACAGAGGTATATGTTAATGAGATGCATTTAATATATTATACTTTTATTTGGATTTTCATTTTAACTCTACCTCACAAAATATTGTGATTTTTTTTTAATAGACAATTTGGTAACACATTAAACTATGCCTAGATGCTTTGAATTTGTGGTGATACTACAGTTCAAAGAAAGTATCATTTTGGCAATAGGTGAACTGTGTCCTATGTATACAGCCCCAGAGCTCTTTTCCTTCTTTATGATATAGTGCCAAAGAAGGGTAATTCAGGTCATTACCTCTAGTGCTTTTCAGGGAAGTGAAGTGCATTGTATTAAATTAGAAGTGGACAGATGAAAGATTTTTCTATAGAGTACAGCAAAGCTATGAATTTGCAATATTACTGATGAATTCAAAACTGTTTTGTGGTTCATTGAAAATTGTTTGCAAATGACCACATTCTGATTTCCAAGCAGATATTTTAAATATTGTTATTCTTTCTGGTAAAAACCTGAACCCTACTTTAGATAGACTTCTTTGAAGAATTACATTTTTCTTATGTGTGGATAAAACCAAAATTCTCATCTATTATTCATTCAATAAACTATTTAAAAAACATTCACTATGATTTTTACTAAATCAAGATGCATTAGGTCCATTTTCTACCTTGTACCTAAAAATAACAGAATCATAAAATAGTTGTCATAACGACTATGATCATCACGAGGAATAGAAGATTATAAAGACTCTAGATATGATAGAAAAACATTTTAAAGGCTTATTCTGCTTTCTTGTATATATCTATGATGGAAGAGAAAATTATTGTTTTTAGCTCATAAACAAGATCATGGTCTGTAGTATTTGAAGAAAGGGAAACAAATGAAATATCCTAGGTTATGCGTTTGCTCCACCATTCCTCCTTGGAAAATTCCCAACTTAAGGGAAAGGAAAGTGGCTTTTCCCAGAGCAGTTAAAAATGCCCCAGTACAGGGCCAAGATGTGGGAGCGGGTGGGTAGGGGAGCAGGGCCGGGAGGCGGGGAGGGTATGGGGAACTTTCTGGATAACACTTGAAATGTAAATGAAGAAATTATCTAATAAAAAATGTATATAAGTCCATATACCTTTTGAGAACTCAAATCCATAAACTTTGGGACTTTTGTGCCTTCACAGATTTGACTGCTGTAATCAGGCGTACTCTGCCAGCCTGCTATTCATCTACTCAGCTTAGGTCATTACCAGCGGCCACAAGGTGCAGTACTTTTCTACTGTCTTTATGAGCTGTACAGCTTCATGCTCCCCCTTTGAAGGTCACAACCACCCTAGGTCTCTCTCCCTTTCCCTGTCCTTCTCCCTGTCACTTTCCTTCTTCTCTTTTTCCCTGTCATTCTCCCTCCCTCTTCCTTTCCCTCCCTGCTGACTTCATCCCTACTCCCTCCTTCACTCCTCCCTCTGCCTCTGTGTGTGTGTGTGTGTGTGTGTGTGTGTGTGTGTGTGTGTGTGTGTATGCATCCATGTTGTTTGCTTTCTCTGTCTCCTAATCTCTCTGAAGATCTGTGTCTGTATGGCGCTATCCCTCTCTCATACCCCCCAAAGTCAGTCTGTTCTTCCTGCTCTCACAATGGATCTCTTACATTAGATCTGCTGCATGGCCTTCTCTCTCTCTCTCTCTCTCTCTCTCTCTCTCTCTCTCTCTCTCTGACACAGGGTTTCTCTGTGTAGCTCTGGCTGTCCTGGAACTCACTCTGAAGACCAGGCTTGCCTCGAAATCAGAAATCCACCTGCCTCTGCCTCCTGAGTGCTGGGATGGTCTTAACTCTGAACAACATACCTTGGCACTGAACCAACAAATGTACTGTTTTGCCATTTTATCCTATTTCTGACCTAGATCGGATTTGAAGTTGTCATAGTTTTCTTATTTATACAAAACTGATTATATCATTTGTTCTTCTTTTAGTAATTTAGCAGAAATTGTGCATTTAAAAGGATTTTTATTCAAAACTACAGGTCATTTTAGATGAAAAAGAGGAAAAACAAAAATGGGCAAAAATTAAAAATTAACTGATGATTATAAGAGAAAATGTAAGTTTCTTATTATATAGTTTGACATTGAAAATCTAACATATTTTAATAGCATATATATTTAGCATCCTAAAACATAGTAGTACTACATAATACATGCGAGTATTAAGAGCCACATCTATGAATATTAAAAAAGTAAATGATTACATAATAATTACTCAATGAAGTTCTATTAAAGAAAGCTCTCCAATTTACTCTAGGGGGCACATGTGAAATGTTATTATAATATATTATTTAATATAAAAAGTATGCAAAGAATAAGTATAAAAATTTGAATTAAAATGCCAAAACAATATAATACAAAAATAAAATATTGAATAGAATTGACTGTAACCAAACATTATAAAAGAAAAAGTTTAATAGAATTCACTATAAAATAGGTATTTCAAAACAAAGTAATAATTAATTGGTATATATAACCATATAACTTGTCAGGTTTATTCATACTTTATGTGCTATGAAGTGGTAGAAAAGTAAATCTTAATAAGTGAGTAATAGAATACTTATAAAAAATGGAGATGAAAATTAAGTGCAAAAAACCACAAATAATGACACAAATAGAGAGACGTACACGTGTTATATTTAAATACTATGAAAATAATAGCTTAAACACTAATGATCTAAGTAGCTGAAGAGATTTCTACTATCATACCACAATTTAATATACACGTATATATTCAACACAGAAAAATTGGTTCAAATATAAAGGTTCAATATATTAAAACAAAAGATTAGATGAATAAATACAAGTCTACAAGTAACCAAAATAATTCTTCCATAATGATATCAATTGTGGTGAATCAAGTTTTAAAAAATATTTTGGGTTAAACAACAAAAATGAGAATGATAAAAGCATTTACCTTAAAAAATATAATGTGCTTTAATACCAAATAAACAAAAATATGGAAAAATGGTAATAATAGCAAAGAAATGTACAAATGTACTGTTAAACATTGGGAAAACAGCACTATTCTACTAGAAATAATTCAGACCTAAAAGTTATATATAGAAAGTCAAAAGACATATCTGAAAATAGAAAATTATTGTTCAAATTGCATTGTGCTGGTTGCTTTGTATTTTAAAGTGTAAAGATTATGCTCACTAGCTAGAAGCAGATAATATACTTCACAGCTTGTTTTATGAGATTATCATTATGCTAACAGTGAGCATAACATGTTCCATGCACACACACACACACACACATACACACACACACATACACACACACACACACACCTAGACAGTACGAGAGAGAGAGAGAGAGAGAGAGAGAGAGAGAGAGAGAGAGAGAGACTGAGAGAGAGACAGAGAGAGAGACAGAGAGAGAGAGAGACACAGAATATCAGAATAAATTCTGAAATGCTGAAACTGTAGAACAATGTGTCATTTCAACTTCCTATTAAAAATGTAACAAATTAAAAAGCAATACAGTCATTATAATTCTATATATCTAAACACATAAGCTAAAAGAAAAAGAAAAATCCTATTGTCACATAAGTAAAAATTAAAGAAACATAAATATTTTTAAATATACTGAACTCAAGCTCCCAATGGTAACTTTTAGCTAACCAGTATCAAGAGGGATTTCTTTAACTTGATAAGTATGTCCCATGATCATACAATGGTACAAGATGCTGATGTCCAAACTTCTTACTTCTTTTCAATGTCCCAGACAATTTTTTTTACAAATTCAATAAACATGTACCTTTACACAATGGAGTATTATATAGCTATAAAAGCAATAAATGTATGAAATTCTTAGACAAATATATGAATCTGGAGGATATCATCCTAAGTGAGATAACCTAATCACAAAAGAACACACATGATATGCACTCTCCAATAAGTGGATATTAGCCCAGAAGGTCTGAGTACCCAAGATACAATTTGCAAAATACATGAAACTCAATGAGAAGAAAGACCAAAGTTTAGATACTTTAATCCTTCTTAGAAGATGGAACAAAGTACCCATGTAAGGAGTTACAGAGACAAAGTGTCTAGCAGAGACTGAAGGAATGACCATCTAAGGACTGCCTCACATGGGGATCGATCCCATAAACAATCACCAAAACCAGACACTCTTATAGATGCCAACAAGACTTTGCTGGCTATTTTCTGAGATGCTTTGCCAGAGCCTAACAAATTCATAGGTGGATGCTCACACCATTATCTGGATGCAGTACAGAGTCCCCAATGAAGAAGCCAGAGAAAGTACCCAAGGAGCTGAAGGGGTTTGCAGCCCCTTAGTAGAAACAACAATCTGAACTAACCATTACCCCAGAGATCCCTGGGACTAAACCACCAACCAAAGAAAACACATAAACACATGGTTTGACTCATGGCCCTAGCTGCGTATGTAGCAGAGGACAGCCAATATTCATCAGTGGGAGGATAATGGAAACATTTTCCAGACGTCTTCCGAAATCACAGGTTTCTAAAACGGTTAATTTTGCTCCATGTTTGAACACACACACACACACACACACACACACACACACACACACACACACACATATATATATATATATATATATATATATATATATTCAGAAAATCTAAAGACTTCTTTGCTTTCTCTAAGGTCTGAGTAATACTTGGCAATCTTCACTGGCATTATAAAAAGTCAGTTGTTTTAATAATACCTCTCAAAACTCTCTCCCTTTTATTAGTTTTTCAATAGCATCTTTGAATCTTCCTATGAAATCAGCATAAGGTTCAGAGGGACCTTGTATAATTTTTATGCAATTAGAACTGAAGTTAGATCATGTTTTAATTATCATCCAAGCACATATAGCTACATTCCTAATATCTGAGAGAGCTATAGGAGTAGATAACTGAGTAGCTGATGATCTGCTGAGGCCCCTACATTAGTCTCTCAGCATTTCAGGTGTGACATTTCCACAATAACTCCTACTCCTAGTTGCTAAACTTCTACATGAGCTTCATTTCCCAGCCAAATGTGCCACTGAATAAATTTTGAAGGGCTAAGAAGCATTGGAGCCATCATATTACAAACATATGGCAAACATTGTGCATTTTTCCTCCAACCAAAGAAAGCTTTGTAAAGATATGGGGCAGTAGGTCTATAGAAGGTAAAATGATTTTTAAAATATTTCATTATATTCATGTCTAATTCCTGATAAATATCTTGATGTTTTTTTTCTGAAATTGAACTACAAATAACATGTACAGCTCATGAGACTGAAGAGGAATTGGTAAACAAATTCTGTTTCTTTGATGTTCCTTGGCTTGCCTAGTTTGTAAAGTTAACCTGTTCATTGTTTCTCCTAGGCCCTGGTAGAAAGGTGGGATGAATTCTATATTAGATTGATGATAAAATTCTGCATCCCATGCTTCAGCATCAACTTTAGAGAATGGAGGATACCTGCTTAATAGACTCTAACAAGGGAGCTGAGGGAACCACCACCAGCACTGTGGTTGATGGTGGTCTCTTTACTTTTGGTTTTGTATGAATGGGGAAAATATCCCATTTGCCTCTTTTCCCCCAAATATTAAGGTTTGATCATCTAGTTTATAATCATTCAAGAAAATAGGCTTCTCTTCCTAAAGATTAACATCCCCATTATCTTATTTAAGCATTTTAAAAACAATATGAATTAATGCTTAAGTGATGCAAAGTTGAATGGAAATTTACACATGGGAAATGAAACCCATAATGCAACTAAAATATGACCAGTATTATTGCCATTTGTATATACTTTTAAAATATTGTTTTATATGCTGCCTTTTATGTCTTAATGTAAAGCTCTGTTTTCTGGAAATGAGGTATTATAATCATAAAAAAATTTGCAAGTCATCTAAAAGTTGCTATTATAATACTTGGTCTTCCACTTTTTAAAAATAATTGATGTATAATATCAACATAAGGCAAAAGCTTCGCAACCATCTTATATCCTGGGTTTCTCAGAGACCAGTGCACAAAGGAGAGAGTGCAGGCTTTAGAAGCAACAGAAACTTCTTGGCCATGGTCCCTTCAGGACTTCATCTTTAACCAGGAGACAGAGCTGAGACACAGACCTCTGCACACCTTCCCCTAGAAGAGTCGGCCTCCAGGGAGGGCACTGACCCTGGGACTCATGGGAGAGTGCCATCTTTTATTCCAGGTCTCACAGAGACCAGTCCACATAGAAGAGCTCCTAGGCCAGAGAAGCAAAAGATCTTCTTGGACAGGGTCCATTCTGGCATTCATCTTCAGCCAGGAGATGGAGCTGAGCAACAAACCTCTGTGCACCTTCCCTGAAAGAGGAGAGCTTGCCTGCAGTGAGTGCAATGATCACTGGGACTCAGGAGAGAGACGGACTCCCAGGAGTGCTGACAGAGGCTAACAGAATCACAGGAGGAACAAGCTCAAGCCAGTGACAGCTTGAACATTAACACCAGTGATTTCCAGATGGTGAAGTCAAATGTAAGAATCTTACTAACAGAAACCAAGAACACTGGGCATCTTCAGAACCCAGTACGCCCACCACAGCAAGTCCTGGATACGCCAACACAACCAAAACGCAAGATTCAGATAAAAAATCATATCTCATTATGCTGGTAGAAGATTTTAAGAAGGGCTTTACTAACTCACTTAAAGAAATACAGGAGAACACTGCTAAACAGGTAGAAGCCTTTAAAGAGGAAACACAAAAATCCCTTAAAAATTACAGGAAAACACAATCAAACAGGTGATGGAATTGAACAAAAACATCCAAGTTCTAAAAATGGAAGTAGAAACAATAAAGAAAACATAAAGGGAGACAACTCTGGAGATAGAAACCCTAGGAAAGAAATGAGGAACCATAGATGCAGCATCAGCAACAGAATACAAGAGATGTAGGAGAGAGAATCTCAGGTGCAGAAGATTCCATAGTGAACATGGACACAACGATCAAAGAAAATGCAAAATGCAAAAAGATCCTAACTCAAAACATCCAGGAAATCTAGGACACAATGAGAAGACTAAAGCTAAGGATAATAGGTATAGATGAAAATGAAGATTTTCAACTTAAAGAGCCAGTAAGTATCTTCAACAAAATTATAGACGAAAACTTTCCTAAGCCAAAAAAAAAAAAAAAAGTAAAAATGTTGCCCATGAACATACAAGAGGCCTACAGAACTTCAAATAGACTTAATCAAAAAAGAAATTCCTCTGACACATAATAATCAGAACAACAAATGCAATTAATAATGATAAAATATTAAAAGCAGTAAGGGAAAAAGGTCAAGTAACATATAAAGGCAGACCTATTAGGATTACTCCAGACTTCTACCCAGAGAACATGAAAGCCAGAAGATCTTGGGCAGAGGTTATACACACCCCAACAGAACACAAATGCCAGCCCAGGCTACTATACCCAGCAAAACTCTTAATTACTATAGATGGAGAAACAAAAGTATTCCATGACAAAACCAAATTCACATAATATTTTTCTATGAATCCAGCCCTTCAAAGGTTAATAAGGGGAAATAAAGGGAAAACTCCAACAAAAGGAAAGAAATTATGCCTTATTTAAAGCAACAAAGTAATTCTTCAACAAACCTAAAAGAAGATAGCTGCAAGAACAGAATCGCAACTCTAACAACAAAAATAACTGGAAGCAACAATTACTTTTCCTTAATATCTTCGAATATCAATAGACCCAATTCCCCAATAAAAGACATAGCCTAACAGACTGGCTACATAAACAAGACTCAACATTTTTTTTTGCATATAGAAAACCCACCTCAGGGACAAAGACAGACAATAGATCAGAGTAAAAGATTAGCAAACATTTTTCTAAGCAAATACTCCGAAGAAATAAGCTGGAGTATCCTTTCTAGAAACCGACTTCCGACCCAAAGTTATCAAAAAAGACAAGGAGGATCACTTCATACTCATCAAAGGGAAAATCTTCCGAGATGAACTCAATTCTGAATATCTATGCTCGAAATGCAAGGGCATCCATATTCATTAAAGAAACTATAGTAAAGCACAAATTTCAAAGACCAAAGTGTGGTTACTTCATTCCTTCATAGAAGGGGGAACAAAATACCCATGGAAGGAGTTACAGAGACAAAGTTGGAGCTGAGACAGAAGTAAGGACCATCCAGAGACTGCCCCATACAGGGATCTATCCCATAAACAACCACCAAACCTAGACACTATTGCATATGCCAAAAGATTTTGCTGACAGGACTCTGATATAGCTATCCTTTGTGAGGCTATGCCAATGCCTGGCAAATATAGAAGTGGATGCTCACAGTCATCTATTGGATGGAACACAGGACCCACAATGAAGGAGCTAGATAAAGTACCCAAGGAGCTAAAGGGGTCTGCAACCCTATAAGAGGAACCACAATATGAACTAATCAATAGCCCCCAGAGCTAGCATCTCTAGCTGCATATGAGCAGTTAATAGTCTAGTTGGCCATCAAAGGGAGGAGAGGCCCTTGGTCTTGCGATGATTATATGCCCCAGTACAGGGTAATGCCAGCGCCAGGTAGCAGGAGTGGGTGGGTTGGGGAGCATGGCAGAGGGAGAATATGGGTGCTTGGGGATAGAAATGGAAATGACGAAAATATCTAATAAAAAAAAAAAGTTAAAAAAAGTATAAGTTTGTTAGCCTTGACCAGGTAAGATAGAAATAAGACAAAATAAGGTTAAACATTATAGTCTCAGGCAAAACATTTTCAAATGATCAATGTGTATACATGAATAACTGACTGGAATGTACAAGCCCACCTGTCCTGAGATGGTACTGCCCATAGAGGGCTGGCTCTCCCACAGCCCCTCCCACATGGATTGCTAATCAAGAAAATACCCACAGACTTGTCCACAGTCCAGTTTGACTGAGGCATTTTCTCAATTGTGATTCTGTCTTCTCAGATGACCCTAGCCTGTGACATGGCAAAGGCCTTTTCTGTAACAAACTGGTGCAAGACTCTTAAAGACAATGCCAAGCCATGTATCCTCCAAAAATATTAATAAAAAATAAAAGAATAAAGGCAAAGGCTTCTCTTGTTTCCACCCATTTTCACTCACTTCCTTTTGTGCAGGTTAGTACCCCATAGTCTACTTCAGGTTACTACTTACCACCATTTGTCACTGCTTTAGAAGTGGTGAGGTCTGGGTGAATGGAACTGAAAAATGATATGGACTAATGTCTTATACAATACACAATTCTATTTAGGGCCTCAGACAAATCATACTAAAAGGGTTAAGAAAGGTCACATTAGTAAAGTTTTCATGAGTTCAAGCCATGTACAATCACAAGAACAAGCCACATATGGAAAAAAAAACATGTTTTTTCCATAAAACATAAAAGATAGTTTAAACATTTAATTAATATTACAGCAAGCAATAATGATTATCTGAAGTAAACACACTCCAATCTGATACACCTGGAAGGAGCATGAGAACATGCTCCAAGAACAATTCTGTGTTTTGAAGAAACTGAGGTCACAGACTCTTGCCTTATTCTTTTGGAGTGTGCTCAGAAGCACACAGAATTTTTTTCACATGACTCCATTCCAGAATTATATTCTGACTAGTGTTTAAGAGAACTTGATACTCAAGCATTTGCAACATCTAGTCCAGGGGTTTTGAACCCTCTTCTGGCCTATGTGAGCACTGCATGTACATGGTACCCATTCTAACATGTAGGCAAATGCTCATTAGTATACAGTAGAACCATGACTTAAATCTTATTTTGAATTATTAACTAGGTTATAAATAAAACATCAAGAATGAAAAACAAGAATAATTCTGGGTTTGTGAATACAATGTCAAAAATGTCTCTAATGGTTATGCTGAGCTTCTGTTGATTCTACCCTGATAAATGAACTCAGAAGCACATCACCACCTTATTATTCATATCAATATTCCTTTCAGACTGTCCATGTTATTTCTTGACTAACATGCTTACACAGGTCATATATGATACCTACTTCTCATGGTTTTCATGCTCAGTAACAGGGAACTATAGAAACATATATTGGTGCTTTTAAATCTAAATAAGCTTAAATGAAATATACTTATTCTTTGTAGATAAACCAAAAATAAGTAGGTTAAATATTGACTTAAGTATTTTCCAGTAACTAGAATCACTCATTCTATGCTTTATCAGAGAATATTTCTTTTATAAAGTTATCACTTTATAAATTATTATAAATGAAAGTTATCCGTACCATGATGAAGAACTGATTCTTATCCCAAGCTTACACCTGAGAAACCAAACCTGCATTGCAATTGAAATATTCTCAGTATTTTTTCTTTCCTGTAAATAATTACAATGCTGTGGTTTTGTTTGCATTGAGATGAGAATCATATTGGGCAATTATTCTTATGATATATGCTCTTATAGAACTTGGAGAAAGGGGAACACTCCTCCATTGTTGGTGGGAATGCAAGCTGGTTCAACCACTCTGGAAATCAGTCTGGCAGTTCCTCAGAAAATTGGACATAGTACTACCAGAAGATCCTGCAATACCCCTACTGGGCATATATCCAGAAGATATTCCATCTGGTAATAAGGACACATGTTCCACTATGTTCATAGCAGCCTTATTCATAATAGCCAGAAACTGGAAAGAACCCAGATGTCCCTCAACAGAGGATGGATACAAAAAATTTGGTATATTTACACAATGGAGTACTACTCAGCTATTAAAAACAATAAATATATGAAATTCCTAGGCAAATGGATGGATCTGGAGGCCATCATCCTGAGTGAAGTAACCCAGTCACAAAAGAACTCACATAACATGTACTCACTGATATGTGGATATTAGCCCAGAAACCTAGACTACCCAAGATACAATTTACTAAACACATGAAACTCAAGAAGAAGGAAGATCAAGAATTAAGAACAAAGCACACATTGAAAGAGTTACAGAGATCATGTGTAAAGCTGAATCCAAAGGATGTACCCAATGACTGCGGCTGCCAGGGATCCATCACACAATCAGCCACCAAACCTAGACACTATAGCATATGCCAGCAAGATAGTGCTGAAAGAGACCGGATATAGCTGTCTCGGGGGAAACTATAACAATGCCTGGCAAAACATGGAGGTAGAAGCTCACAGTCAGCTATTAGATGGAACACAGGGTTCCCAAGGAAGGAGCTAGAGAAAGTACCCAAGGAGCTGAAGGGGTCTTCAACCCTATAGGTGGAAGGATAACCATGAACTAACTAGTACCCCCTGAGCTCATGTCTCTAGCTGCATATATAGAAGAGGATGGCCTAGTTGGCAATCATTGGGAAGAGAGGCCCCTTGGTCATGCAGACTTTATATGCCCCAATACAGGGGAACGCCAGGGCCAAGAAGTGGGAGGGGGTGGGTAGGGGAGCAGGTCCGGGAGGGGGGAGGGTATAAGGAACTTTCTGGATAACACTTGAAATGTAAATGAAAAAAATATCTAATAAAACTTGAAAAAAAAAAAAGAACTTGGCTTATGATAACTAAGAAGACACGTTTTTCTGAAGAATATAATCAACCACAACTCTAAGATCATCAGATTGGGACTTCTTCTACACACACATACACACACACACACACACACACACACACACACACACACACACACAAACACAGAGAGAGAGACAAAGACAGACAGAGACAGAAAGTCAGAGAGACAGAGACAGAGAAACAGAGAGAGAGGGGGAGAGGGAGAGAGAGCACACACTAAATCATTATTTTATGAAGTACATGACACTAGGAATAGAGGATTAATCCTCAAAATAATGAACGTAAATCCCAGAAAAATGTAAAAAAAATGATGGATATAGAAATAAATGTATTTGATAAAATGTACTTTTCCTATCCCTGGGAAATACAACAGGGAATTTTAAAACCTCAAATTAGCTTTTCCTTGAGTTCCCAGTAGGTCACATTGTATTGACATCTGGGTGGAGAATGTAGTAATGCCTATTCTGTGGAGCTGTGTTCACAGAAAAGCTGGCAGTCAGTCATTATGCACAGGCAAAAGAAAGACTTAATGGTAATCAATGAAAGATTGTATAAAATACAAAAAAGGATGGAGAATCAAACTGCAGGCCAATGTTACCGAAGGAAATACTTCCAAGATTGGATCCTATTTAAAAAAAAAAAAAAAAAAAATCTGAATTTGAGTAACTTTGATGTTCTGAGTTACCATGAAAGAGAAGAAAGGTTGTAATTTCAAAATCATTAGAGAAAACAAGTTTTTACAGATTATGATTTCATAAAAACTTTGCAGTAACTTTAACATACTCTGTTTTAACCAAGGTTTGCAAAGAAGTAAAGTTTAATGAAATGTTTATAAATGAAAAAAAGGAAGTGAAAATATAAAGACAAAAGTAGATAAGTTCTATTCATAACATTGGAGTCTTTCTTATGTTATTTATTTATAGGATGTAATACAATAACTCCACACAAGGGCAAAGTTTTGCACATGGAAGACAGAGAACAACTCATGAGAACTGATTTTCTTTCTTCACCATAGAATTTGGGAATCTCACTATAGTTGCTGGGCTAATGCAGCAAATACTTTCAACTGAGCCATCTCTGCAGGCTTGTATGGATCTTGATATCCAAATAAGCAATTATCTAATGACCAAATAGTGCTTTATTGAAAACACTTTAAAATGTTATGTTAATTATGCTTGTTTCCAAGTTTCATTATTTCCTACTTACTTTCTCACTTTCTACTATTTATTTATTTATTTATTTATTTATTTGTTTGTTTGTTTGTTTGTTTATTGAGACAGGGTTTCTCTGTCTAGCTCTGGCTGTCCTAGAACTTTGTAGACTAGGCTGGCCTCAAACTCAGAAATTTGCCTGCCTCTGCCTCCTGAGTGCTGGGATTAAAGGCATGTGACACCACCCGGCTCAGTTTCTACAATTCATATTCATGTATCTTCAATATCTGTGAGTCATGCAATAAGGAATTATGGACAATATGTAGTATGATTACTTAAAGTTAAATTGATTCTAGTTACATAATTAAGCACGATGTTAATGAGATAGTCATTGCCCAGATATGTTCTGATCTAGAAAAAAAAAAAAATTAGTTTCCAAAATCAAGCTATCATATCTCTTGCTAAATTGTATTGGCAGAAGACAGTTCAATTTTGTTTAACATAGTTTTATTTGTAGCAAGCCTAATGTATCACATATAAATAAAGTATACTTACATCAATCCATGAGTATTTTAAACTTGCACATCTATGATTCTAGAAACACCTAAGTATTTCTAC
>CACVCL010022697.1:0-34398 GCA_902729485.2 Mus minutoides
GGAGATGGCCGAGTTGGCCATCATTGGGAGGAGAGGCCCCTTGGTCATACAGACTCTATATGCCCCAGAACAGGGGAATGCCAGGGCCATTACGTGGGAGGGGGTGGGTAGGGGAGCAGGGCGGGGACGCGGGAGGGTAAGGGAAAATTTCTGAATAACATGTGAAATGTAAATGAAGAAAATATCTAATAAAGAGAGAGAGAGAAAAAAAAAAGAATTCCTTGGATCTTCCAGCCAAGGCCAAAATTGTTAGAAAAATTCTAAAAGTAACTCTTGGGTTTTCCAACCAAATCGGAAAGTCCAAAAATATATAAAAAAATAAAATTAAAAATAAAAATAAAATTCTAAAGGTGCTGTGTTTGCTCCTAAGACAGCTTCTCTGAATAGCTGTAAGTAAATATTCAAAAAGATCTGTGTCAGCTCTCTAGGTAATTCTTGGGATTTCTGATGTTTTTGTCACAAATCCCGTTATAAAAAAATCTCGAAGAACTATGAAAATCTCTAAAAGAGCTGTGATTAGTATCCATAGACTTTCTGCTTAAAATCAGAAATCCTATTAGAAAAAAAGTTCTGGAGGAGTTGTTTTGTTCTCCAGAGACCTTCAGACAGCTCAGATCTTGCTAGAGAAAAATTCTAAAAAAGAACTGCTATCATTTTTTACTAGCTCATCTCATGGACACCAAAAGCCCAGTTTTTGATTTGCACATCAATTCAGTTATTTATTCCATGTTCCCTTTTGATTATCCTATGAATCAGCATCCTATGAACCTGACTTCTTGATTTTAAGAGACAACAAGCACATTTATTTATTTATTTATTTATTTAAAATTGCAAAAGAATTCAGAGATCTGAGACACAAACATTTGAATCCATCCACTCACCCTGGAACAGGACTCTAATCGTAAGACTGGTGTATATATGGATTTAATCGAGACAGGGTCTGACTGGAACCTGAGCCCCTAGACGGACCTAAACATAGAAAGACTGTTTGACCAAGTATCACGTCGACGGAGATACGGAAATCTAAACAACATATTTGTATCGGACGAGGTTCTATATAATGTAAAATGTATGTATGTTTTCAATACTGAACATTTGGTCTTAGGTAATGTGTATTCTTTCCTGGAGAAGGCTACTTCTTCCTTGTCCATCAACTATAAGTGATAGAATTCATATTGCATCCTTATATTTTTGCATAGCAGAGAAATTATATACTTTCAAACTCATGTTTTTAGAATTGTTTCCACAAATTTAATCTCTGTCTTAAAGGTTCCAATGTTCACCATTTTGGTGGGACATTAGCCACACCTTGGCCTCCCAAAATCAGGCTGTCCCTGATTTTCATGGAATCATTAACAAACTTGGAGGACATTCCTCAGAGGAATGTGAAAATATGTACATTATTATACAAACAAGCCTTATGTCCAGACCAGCCATTGACACTTCAGGAGAGCTATGCTTACTAGCTCTGTACCAGGGGAAGGACCACTATTAGGCCAGGATCCTATGGCTATCGAGATCATAGGTACTAGCAGAGAACCTACTACTATCATTCTATTAAATGAAAAAAAAAAGTGTTAAACTAACTCATAATGTTATTCTCAGGGATCAAAGCATATCTCAACCCCCATCAGAAAAGCTTCTATTTTCAGTAGATGATGATTAAGACACATGGCTGGCTAAAGTTCCTTGAATAAGGCCCTGAAGAGGAGGTCTAGAGTTTGTAAGAGTTAAAGACAGTGAGTGAATATATGGAAAGTGTGTCCTCTGCACATAACAGGACAGCTAAACACATGACCCAAGAGGTTATGTTAGCATGCACAAGACCTGTTAAAACTCTATCCATCCCAATATATCAACATAGATAAGGCAGGTAGACATGATGTTCCACTCCTACCAAAGGAGATGTTGGCCACTGATAGCTGCTAGAGAAAGTCAATTTTCTTAAAGGGTGTAGCCCCTGAAAGTTTTCCATGTTCCAGTGTAATGCCACACCTCCATAAGTATATGGGTAGCACAAATTGGACTTGATGAGTACTAAAAAGAAGATGACGTTGAATGGGTACTGGGGTGAGAATATGGGAAGAATTGGGAAAAAGGGATTAGGCATTGGAAATATTTGAATTTCTCAAAGAACTAATAAAACAAAATTTCTCTTTTGCTTCAATTCTATTGATAGCATTAACTTTGGTTCTTGTCTACTGAGATGGAAGCTTTGGGCAAAGACATTCATTCCTATATGACTAGCACAGTCCAAGTATTGCAGACAGTGTTTGCCTTTCTCTTTTCTTCTTAGCATTATGGATTTAAGATCTTTGTGTAAATATAACAGGTCGTGAAATTGAACTGTAGAAACTAAGCAAACAGGCACAAACCAAGATGGTGGTAGAACTAGATTGATAGCTCACTGCCATTATGAACTCTACAAAATCCATGCAAGCCTAAGCTAAAAGAATATAAGACTATTGAGTGAGGAAAACAATGAATGGACACAAAGGATTAACAGGAACTAGAGAAATAATGGCTCAGCAGCTAAAAATGCCACTCTGCCAGAATGTGCTGTTGTTCCTAGCACCTAAGTAGCATGTCTTAAAACAGGCTATGATTTAAGAATTTGGTTTGTCCAATACATCTTACCTTTCTGGGTATTATGATTGTGTATGTGTGTGTGTGTGTGTGTGTGTGTGTGTGTACATATGTATGTTTGTGTGTTTGCGTGGACACACATATGTACACAAAAATAATTATTAAAATGACATGACCCAAGTGACATGACAATCTAAGTCTTTTAGGAAAGACCCAGTTGGAATAGTCACATTTCTGTTTTTATCTAGGAACTCAAACAGTGGAGCACGAAAAGGCATTGCAAAATAGGAGTGCAGTTCCTAGAGTAAGACATCCTCAGGAGGGCTTAGGGTAGCAAGTATTTTCAGCTTAATCATCAGGGGGCAGAGAAATATGCAAGAAACCACTGATATTTTACCTCATGGGACCGTTTGTGGAAAATGAGATTCAAGGGAAAGAACACAGAAAAGGAGCAATCAACCTGCCAAGCATGACTAAATCCAACAGAAGTCTAGAATTGATTTCACAGTGATGATCCTGAATTATGAAATAAAGGTTCTATTTTCTGTCTTGAATTATGTGTTTAAGAAGGCAAGAAGGTATGCAATCCATTAGAGAAAGATTTACATTTCAAATAGCTAAATTTTCTTTGGTGATTAAAGGGGTAGGTGACAGTTACCTGAAAAATTCATTTAGGTAGAACAGTTTCTTCCTCTAAAGATTCTAGATTAGTCAAACAGTGCAGTGTATTGAGTTAGGTACCTTGCACTCATTCTTTCCTGACATTTCTGTCTCTATTGTTCCACTGCAACCCTAAACCTGCAAATACTAAGCCCTGGTGTTAGCATTCCTTCTAAGCTCAGCCCCATGGTTACATGGCAACAGCTAGGCGCCTAACTTACTATAAAAGGGGCTGCTTGCCTCCTCCTCATTCTCTTCTCTTACTCTCTTACCTTTTCTCCTCTGTCCCTTCTCTCCCTTTTCCCCTCATCCCTCAGTCTCCACATGTTATGGCTGGCCTCTACTCCCTTACTTTATCTGTAGATACTTTATTTGTCTCTCTGTCTCTGTCTCTCTCTCACTCTCTCTCTCTCTGACTCAATCTTTCTCCATCTCTACTACTTCCTCAACCCCCCTCCCTATGCTCTGAATAAACCCTATTCTATACTATACTGTCACATTGCTGGTACCTCATGGGGAAGGAATGACTCAGCATGGGCCACAGAGGCAGTCAAGTCCCCCACACCATAGTGTGTCTCACCAAACATATCTCTGGCATCTTTTTATTTTTTATAAAATACAAAATTGGTGCCAAGGCTCTATATTTAGATAGTTGCAGGTCTATATCTCTCCCTCCCACATTGGCAGCCACCAGATCAATAGACTTATCTACCCAAACTTTGGAGAACTAGTATAATCTCCCACTGGTCATCATAAATATCCTCTGGTCCCAAGGGAGGGTTGTTGAACTCCCAGCCACCTTATGTACTTTCCCTGAGGATGGAGGCATTCAGCCATTATGACTGGTCTTTTCCTCGACCCTTGTTCTAGGACTTCTAACCCTTGGGTGACCCCTCCCTCCCTCCCTCTCCCAAGTGGGTTTTTTTTTTTTTTCTTTCTTTAGAAAAATTCTAAACTTAGGTAAACCATTCACCCATAGGCCCTGGACCCACTCAACCACTAGCTTCCACCTGATGACCTGGTAAATCTAGGCTTGGCTGCACGCTATCATTATTATTTTGTTGTTGGGGCACAGGTAGGAACATTTTAATAATGTCCCTCACTCAAACAGAAGGTCTTCACCTCTGTATCCCTACTTAATGGGACATCTCTATGTCTAATTCATAATATTCACTACCCAGCAAGCAATATCTTTACATGGCATTTTAAAAACAACTCTCTTGCTTTATCTTTATCTGGCATTTTAAAAACAACTCTCTTGCTCTCTGCTCCTGGTCCCGTTCCCCTGTCTTTATTGAGGGCAGTCCCAGGACCATCCACCATCATTTTTACAGACAGATTCTAATTTGTTACCTGTAGGAGTTCAGCTTGTTAATTAAGAAAAGGTTTTCATTGTATCCTGCCTTGGCACATAATGATTTCTAAAGATTAAAATGTTAAATATCACTTTCCCATCCATCTATCTATTATCTATCTATCTATCTATCTATCTATCTATCTATCTATCTATCTATTTATCTATCTATCTATCTTTATCCTTATGTTTTGCTACTGCAATTAACTTACAATGTTCTCTCTTTATTTGCTAGATACATTTAGAACAAGTAATTAAACAAACACAGATTGTCTAACTGAAATTATGCTTAACAAATTGTTCTCAGTCTTGCCAGAAATCTGCTAAATATTTAAGCTTATGACAGAGACCCTCAAAACTTGATGGGCACAGATAGGAACATCCTTTCATTATCCTATGATATTCTTTAATTAAAAAACAGTAGAATAAAAGCAGAAGTTTAATCCTATCTATCAAAAGAAGAATTAATGACCAGTAAATATTTAAAACATATTTAGTACTCATATTTACCAGAAAATGCAAACTGAAATTACCCCTATGAGAATGGCTGTTTTAAAGAAAAAGACAAATGCCGGCAAGGACCAGTGGAGCTAATGATAGAAATATAAACTCATTCAGATTCTATAGAAACCAATATGGAGATTCTTAAAGAAAAGCATTTAGAGCTTTCATCAAGCTATGTACTATGTACTATGAGTGCATTCCTAAAATTTCTAATGTAGCCCATTGAAGATACTTACACCTCCATGCATAGTGCCATATTATTGACTGAAGACAAGATATAAAAATAGCTTAGCTTCCCATCAACAAATAAATGGATAAAGAAAATGATCAGTACATACATAATGGTATTTCAATCAGCCATGCAGAACAAAATTATGCCATTTTCATAAAGATAGATACAACTAGAGACCATTAAGTTAGGTGAAATAAAGCAGACTAGGAAAGAGAAATTGTGCATCGTGCCCTTTCTCATGTGTTGCATCAAGAATATGATTATATGTAATTGTAACATATATGCATATTTGTGGTACATGTATAGAAGTCAAAAGAAGACTATGTGTTGAATTAAAAGGACCAGAGGAAGGAAATAGGGAAAAGAACAGAATATAATTGAGATAAATATGAGCAGAGTGAAATAACATACAAATTTTATAATGAAACACTTTATTTTTGATGCCAAAATAAAATTACTGTCATGATTATTATAATAGGAAATATCAGTTTTTACTAAAATGTTATAGAACTTGGGTAGTATATTCAGAAAGGTCCAAAGCTAATGTTATCTTTTGTTATACAGCTTAAGAAGAGAAGGAAAATAATATAAAGAAGTCTCAGTTATCCAAAGAAATGGCTGACATGCTCATATTATCAACTACTGTGTAACCATGTGCCATCTACTCTGCTATAAAAGTTACATTTGTCTTAGTTAGGGTTTTAGTTCTGTGACAAGACACCATGACCAAGGCAAGTCTTATAAAGGACAACTTTTAATATGAACAGCTTACAGGTTCAGAGGTTCAGTCCATTATCATCAAGGCAGTAACATGGCAGCATACAGGCAGGCATGATGCAGGAGGAACTGAGAGTTCTACATCTTCATCTGAAGGCTGCTAACAGAATATTGACTTCCATGAATCTAGCATGTTAAGCCTATGCCTACAGTGTCACACCGACTCCAACAACGCCACACTCCCAAGTAGTGCCGCTGCCTAGGCCAAGCTTATTCAAATCATGACAGCATTCATTTCTCATTTCATGGGTTCTAGGGAAGGGGGTGTTAGTATGTTCTAGGGAGGGCTGTCTGATGGTTCTGTCACTCACATATTTACAACACTGGTAGTTGCCAACAGATGTTACCTCATCCAGGCATGTGTTTCATATCTCAGTTTGAAGCATGGCTCTCTCATGCCTTTTATAATATGCTGAGTTTCATGGACAGATACTTGAAGGGTAGAGTCAGCCATGTGGAAATATTTCACATTTATTACCTAAATTGCAAGACATGCAGCATTCTATGCCCCTTTATGATTCCTGGTTATTTCATTGGTATACAGACAAGAGGGCAATAATTATGTTGCTCTACCCTAATGTGAAAAGTATAAGACAGATTTCACTTAGGACAATATTCTCTCTCTCTCTCTCTCTCTCTCTCTCTCTCTCTCTTAATTAATGGACTAACTTCAGAAAATGTGGCAAATAAAAGAGAAAAAAAATGCTTGGTTTCTCTCTAACTCTAATTCAAGGCCTTAGGAATCTTTTCTCTCATTGGTGAACCAATTATAACTCAGTATGGCCCTCCATATATGTTTTTAGAGACTTAATAGACAAAGATTATAGAATTTTTGTCACAAATATTTAAAGATAGAGACTTGTGCACGTGAGATCCATCAGCAAGTAAAGGAAAAGGCTAACAAGCCTGAGATTTTACTTGGATCCCAAGGATCCATATTATTAAAGAGAAGAGCTGATTCCCACAAGTTCACATAAAAACACTGTGACACAACCACACCTGATTTAAAAATAAACATAGAGACAAGCCATGAATATAATCAGTTATTTCACTGTGTATTAAAACCTGTTCCCTTAATATTCCTCTGCTAATAGACTTGGTGTTTTGCTTGAGGCAGGAAGCTTAAATAGAATTCAGTGGATTCCTAAGAAAGATGCCACCTATTCTAAGTCACAGATATGGACATGTAGCTAATGAGGAAAAAATGCCTTATGCAACTTTAACAGAAATGTCTGTAGCCGCATTTAAGTTGCTGTTGTGATCATTAATTGTTTATATAACCAGTGTGATTTTTACAAGTACCAAAACACAAATTCTCTACAAGATATATTCTGAATTTTCTTTACAACATTGTAATAGAATGTGTTCACTTACTCTGGTGGTTTTCGTAGGTTTAGGCTCATAGTCTCAAGTGTTTGAGCACTTTGTCCATAGGGAGTGGTCCTATTAGGAGATATGGCCATGTTGGAGAAGGTGTCCTTGTTGTGGGAAGTGTGTCACTATAGGGTGGTCTTGAAGTCTCTATGCTCAAGCTCTGCCAAGTACAGAAGTGAGTCTCCTCCTAGTTCCCTTAGGACCAAGATGTAGAACTCTGGGCTTCTCCAGCCCCAAGTTTTCCTTCATGATGCCATGCTTTCCACCATGATGATGATGGACTGAAACTCAGAATCTGAAACTACAAACCATCTCTAACTAAATGTTTGCATTTTATAAGAGTTGACTTGGTAATGGTGTCCCTGCAAAACAATAAAACCCTAACTAAGAAACTTACTATACTGTAAAGATAGATACAGAGGAAAAAACAATCCAATTTTTCAATCCTAAAATACAGAGACAGTAACAGGAAAAGAACATGAAATTTGGAATCATATCACCTAATCTTAATTATTTGTCACCTATTTATAAACTTATAGTGTGGTTTCTGGCATTTTGGGTTCTTTGGTGGTGTGGTCTCATGTATCTCAGCCTGCCCTTAAATAGCTGCCCTTAAATAGTGTCAAATAGCTGAGGATGACATCCCACTTTTCCTCACCCATGCTGGCATTCCAGGCCTCTACTACCCCATCTGATTTAGGTGACACTGGTGAATGTGCCCAGAATTTTGTACTTTAGAGAAGCACTCTATTAACTGAACCATATTCTTAGCCCCATTATTATCTCTGCGTCTGTGCCTTAGGGATAGACAACGAGATAGTGGATAAGAAAGTTGCTCTTGGTTACTTCATTCAGAATCTTCTTCGCATTTGTCAGGGAATATGATCTCCATTAGCAACAAGCAGAAAGTCTTAAGACCCACTCATTCTGTGTGAGAAAATTCATCTTTGGAATTTAACTCTAACTAGCATACAAGCTATCTATACACCAGTTCACTCATAAATATGGTATGTAAACATTTTGAGAAATACTGTTGGCCATTTCACAGAAAAGTATAGATTTCTTTTTGACTCCTGTTAGCAATCCATATTCACTCATGTAGCTACATATCTCATATAAATGCCCATATGAGCACTCTCATTTTTTTTCAACTTTTATTAGATATTTTCTTCATTTACATTTCAAGTGTTATCCAGAAAGTTCCCTATATCCTCCCCCCTCCCGGCCCTGCTACCCTACCCACCCGCTCCCACCCCCTGGCCCCGGCGTTCCCCTGTATTGGGGCATAAAAAGTCTGCATAACCAAGGGGCCTCTCTTCCCACTGATGGCCAACTAGGNCTTAATCATCAGGGAAATGCAGATCAAAACAACCCTGAGATTCCACCTCACACCAGTAAGAATGGCTAAGATCAAAAATTCAGGTGACAACAGATGCTGGCTTGGATGTGGAGAAAGGGGAACACTCCTCCATTGTTGGTGGGAATGCAAGCTGGTTCAACCACTCTGGAAATCAGTCTGGCGGTTCCTCAGAAAATTGAGCACTCTCATTTTTTAAAATTTCACTTCAAAACCTAAACGTCTTTGTTTCCATACCATTGAGTATGTCAACAAATGCTCAGACTTAGAGTTTTGTTAAATAATGCAACCTGCTTTGTACCCTTCCAAGTCACCATAGTGGTTTGGTGCAGTACACTTACTTCTTTTCTTGTATCACTATATATCTAAACTCTAGCCTTGTTAACAAAATGTTATTTTCAATATAATATTGTGAAACTGGGCTTGAGACCTTTCCCTTTGCCTTGAAAGTAAAACCTTTACTCTTTCTATAAGGCCCGCAGCATTCTGACTGAAGGAGTGTGTACTGGCCCATTCTCCCACAAACCTACTCTGCATTGCCCTACTTCCTGTCTCTGTCTCTTACTAAGATTGGTCTGCTCCTTACACTAGTGCAGTAAGGTCACTCTTCTTACATTTCCATTTTTATTTTTATGCTTGTATTTCTTTTTTCATTCAGCCCTCACCTTGAGTTTTATATGAAACTGAAAATCTATTTTATTGCTCTTTACTGCTTAATACTAAGTTTATAGTCTGCATAGATATCATTATAGACATTTTCTTCCAATCTACTTATTGGTGTTCTTTCTGCCCTGATTAGTAGAAGGTGAGATCCAGATAAAGTATATTTGTGTTATCTCATTTTTGACCCCCAAATGCTTATAATTGTACTTGGATATGAGAGAGACTTATTGAGTAGTTGATGATTAAGTAAAATAATCTTTCCTCTCCAGTAATTATTAGTTACCTCATGTATGTGACATAGAAGAGAACAGTTGCTGAGCAAGTACACTTGGTCAAGCCTCCTTCCACAGTGCTCACAGACAGACAGCCACATCACAAAATAGAAACTGCTGGTCTGAGAAGTTCTGTCACTGACTCTCTGTGATTGTGAACAAGTTACTCATATATTATGGGCCTTGGGTTTCTCCTTTTTAGTACTAGAGAGTATTTTTCATGTTCCCCAAGTGTCTTTTCTACCATAGCTCTCAAATATCTACATTAACCAAACAATCTGACTGAAAATGTATGTCAGCGTTTACTATTTCTTGTCACAGTAAAGAACTAAAGGTGTTGAGAAAACAGAGCTCAACTTTGAAGACACTTCAGCCAATGACACCTAGTAGGTCTTTAAGTATTAAGTAATAATTTTTCCTCTTTCATGACCCCCACCTTCTCAGAAAACACTCATTTCCACACAGTAATACTGATTGAGCACGAAAAATATGGGTCTGCTGCTGTCAAGATTAGTTAGAAAACAGAGAAAAAAAGTGTAGCTTTGTGGTAGAACATTTGCCTAATTTGTATGTATTTGCCCTGGGTTCAATCTCAAGCACTATAAAGTAATTAATCATTAATACTACTAATAAGTGCAAGGAAATATTTCTTATGGTGCTAGTTACTATTATCTCTATATATGAACACTCTGCAGCTGAACTAATTACCAGAAGTAATTAAATGACACAAGCCTTGTGGTTTGAGATAATAAATAAGGAAAAATAACAATGGGAACAGAGCATAAGACTACTTACTAACCTATTCACAGAACTACAAGCAGAGGTCAGAGAGTGTCAGCACTCTTTTGCATTCCTCCTTTGTCTTTTTCACTTACTCCAAGATTCCAGTTCTATGATAGTGTCAACCACATTCAGAGTAAATCTTATCCTCCCAGATCTCTCTGAAAATTCTCTCACAAATACACAGAGCAGTGAGCCTTACTAATGTCCCTGGCATTTCCTAACCCAGTCAAATTGATGGTCATAATTAACCACTGCAACTTTACAGGGCATATAAGAGAGAATATGCGGAAGAACTGCAAGCAGTAAGGCACATTTGAAGAATCATATGGAAATTTACTACATTTGAAGTTTTTAAAATATACTCATTTATGAAAGAAACCTAAAGGAAATCACTAAGTCACCAGGGAGGCAATACTCCAACTAAAAGTCTATTGTCACCAAATAAAACTCCAGTGTCAGGAATAGGTTACATCTAGTTGCATTGTTGGTCAAAGGGGCCCCGTGGAAACCCGTAAATAACTCAGGTTATTGCCAGGCCTATTGCTTGCTCTTTTATATCTGAGAACAAGCCCCTTTGCTGAAGATAGCAGCTATATATCTCAATAAATATGGAGTGATCTGGTGCCTAATTAGAGCCTTTACCTGTAGTGTTCATGATACTGGAAGGTAACCTGCATTCTTTTGTTTGTTTGTTTTTTGTTTTGTTGTTGTTGTTTTTCTAGACAGGGTTTCTCTGTATAGCCCTGGCTGTCCTGGAACTCACTTTGTAGACCAGTCTGGCCTCGAACTCAGAACACAAAAATCCACCTGCTTCTGCCTCCCGAGTGCTGGTATTAAAGCCGTGCGCCACCACGCCTGGCCGTTCTACCAAAGGAGAAAAGTAAATACCAACTCATCTACAAATCCTGTATTCTACAGTGGTGACCTTCATGATACATTGATGGAATTTTGACCTAAATGATGTAAAAGTAACTATTATCTATCAGATTTAAGACTCACTCCTTAAGATGGAACTCATCCCTAATATCAACCTGGTGGCAAAGTACCTGAGATTATAAAGGCCATGGAACTAGAGGATAATCAAATACTATTTTTCTACTAAAGGAATATAGCAAATAGAATGACTTCTAAGGAGATTCTGTTGGTAAATCCATAGTACAATGTCTTACTCAGAGAAGCTTCCTTCTGCAGTAGACAGGAATTAATATACAGACCCACAACTAGGGAGAGAGTGATCTTAAAATACTCAGTGCTGAATGGAATGTCTCTATCTAATCCCTCTCATCAGGCCTTGTGAAACTATGCTGAAGGGGATCCAGAAATGTTGTAAGAGCCTGCCTTAATTAGGATTTTCTTGCAGTAAAGAGACACTATGGCCACAGCAACTCTTATAGAAGTCAAACATTTAACAGGCTGATTTAGAGTTCAGAGGTGTAGCTTATTATCTTCATGATGTGGACTTTGGTGTATGCAGGCAGACACAGTTCTAAAGAACCAAGAATTCTGCATATGTATTCTCAGGCAGCAGTAAGAGAGGTAAACTGGGCTTCTGAAAGTCAGAGCCTACCTATATTGACACATTACATCCAACTAGGCACACCTCCTAAGAGTATCACTGCCTGTGGACCTAGAGTGGCTATTTTTATTCAGCCATCACATTATATTCTCTGTTCCCACATAAGCATGTAGCCATACCATATTGAAAAATGCATTGTCCAAAATCAAAATCAACCATAATCTATCACAGTACAAGTGCTATTTAAAGTCCAAAATCCAGTCTTTTCTGAGACTCATGCAATCTCTTAATTGCAGTCCCCTTTAAAATCAAAATGAAAAGCAGATCACATGCTTTCAATATATATGGTAAAAGATGTACATCCCTATTCTAAAAGGGAGGAAAGGGCACATAATGAAGAAATACTGTTTTTCTAGGGCAGACATACATATGTATAAACATGACTTTGTCTGCATATAAAGGTTTATAGCTCGGAAATGATACACTGGGACTAGGGAGAGATAGCTTTGTGGATAACATGCTTGCTATGCCAGAGTAAGGATTTAGGATTGGCTCCTCAGCACCCAGAGAAGGCTGGATTCAGCAGTGTACATCTGTAATCCCAGTGTTTCTTCTGCATGACAGAATGTTGAGTAGAGAGGATTTCTAATGATTCCTGGGTTGCCTCATCTGGCATAATTAGTGGTTCAAAGCTAAAGGGTCTTGTCCCAAGCAAAGTTTTAAATCATGAACTGAAACCCATATTTTTTTTCGGACCAGAAAATTTAATGGGTCACTCTTGTGCTCATTCACAGGAACACCTACACTCACACCCACACCCCCTAGCACGCACACACACATACACACACACACACAGAGTGAGAGAGAGGGGGGCAGAGACAGAGACAGAGAAACAAATAGGCTGAGGCTGACATAGAGACAAACAGAGAGACAATGAGATAGACAGAGAGCAGAAAAATACTACTTAGTCATTTGATCCAGTCATCCTACTTAGTACAAGTGGGATTGTTTTGCCTATGCATCTTGTCCATACATTAGCATATTTGTGAATTTCAGAAAAGTACAGTATGGATTCCTGAGGACACATTTACCCTCATGATCAGAAACTTGTAACAAAACAGTCTGTGGTAACAATCTAGACCAATAAGGTTCTCCTCATTTTTTTTTTGTCTTACTGCACAGTGCCCATAATCATGAACATGCTAGCAATCTTCCCATTCTGAGTACATTCTAGCATGTATCTAAGCCTACCCCAGTGGCCTATCTGCTGCTATCTATATCAGTTCCAGGGTCTATATTGATCTGTTCAGTTTTTTAAAGATGCTCCAAGATTGTGAGGTATAGTAAAGAAGCAAAGGGCATCTGAGGCTCATCCAGATATAATACAAGGAGGACCCCTTATATTATATCCACAGGAGCATATTCCTAGCCTTCTACCTCAGTCTTCAATCCTTAGCATGTATGTAAGACTTTTCTCCTAGCATATGCAGTTATAACATACATTAATTTACAAACTTGGTACAATAAGCTGTCATCAGCTGTAAACGATCAGTATAATTATGGCTATTAATTGACTGTTCGGCTGTTCCAGTGTTGTCTTGACACATGATCAATTCTCCTGCCAGGTGAAACCCCTTGATATAATATCATCCTTTTCAAAGCCACATAGAAATTCAAATGTATGAATTACTTGTTTCTAGAGTTATCCACTTTAAAATTTGCAAGTGCCTTAGCATTTCTATTGCTGTTACAAAACACCATGACCAAAAAGCAAGTTGAGAGGAACACTGCTGTTCATCACCAAAGAAAAGCAGAACAGGACATTTTCAAGTTGGGATGATAGAGGCAGGGGATGGCACAGAGATAATGAAGGGGTGCTCTCCCTGGCTCACTCAACCTGCTCTCTTACAGACTGTAGGACAACTAGCCTAGAGAACACAACACTCAGGAAGGCCCTTCCCCAGTGATCACTAACAGAAAAAAAAAAAAAAAAAAAAACAAAAAAAAAAAAAACAAAAAAACCCTTACAGCTGAATATTGTAGAGGGGTTTCCTCAACTGAAGATACTTTCTCTCTGATGACAACATATTGTGTTTGGTAAGGTCTGGAGAAAATATTACAGCCTAAATGGAATGTTAAGGTCTAGTTAAATTGTTAAGTCCTAGGTAACTCTTACCTGACTAGCCGGCCATTATAAGGAAACTTTCCCATATGTTTCTGCTGAAACTAGGAAATTTTCTAATGCCAAATTGATTACATAGTCTGTTATGTTTTATGCCCTTGGAAACCAATTGTAATAAAACTTCTTTGTATAGTTACCCACAATAAGGATGGATCCAAACCAATCACCCAGCAGCACATATAGCATAAGGTTTTATGGTATTTGCTATTATAATGTATGTTAGGGTGAGCCCCACCTCCACCAATATAAGACACTATTTGGAATAAGACTTCTATTTTGAGTAGTAGTCAAATAAAGTTAGAGTTTTCAAGACCTTTGTGGGAACTGACATCCTACTTACCAGAAAGAACATGTACATGGATATCTGATACCCTTTTTGGCAAGACAAGATGTAAATATTAGACAAAGCAAGTCCCCTGTCACAGTTGAATACTCCAACCAATGGAAGCAGGATAAGTGTATAACAAAGACAAGTTACTAAGAAAATCTCCCTCCCTATAAATCCTGATAAGTAGATAGTAGAATAACTTGGCAAAGATGTTTGTAAATTTCAGGCTTAAAAAGCCCTTCAGCACCTTAACTTGGGTCATTGTTCACCTCCTGAGCCTTAATTCTGTCCTTGATCAATCAGTTTTGGGGTACGGTATTCAATAAGCCATTTCTAGTTGACTGGTTTGTGTAGCAATTCCCAGGCCCCAACAGTTTCAAGTTAATACAAAACCAGCCAGAAGGGCAAGTTAGGGTTATTAAGGATAACATAGGATTTAGAGGGTTTAAGTGGACTGATGGACATGTTTTGTTATAAGAAGGTAGTATTTGAGAAGAAATGAAGGGAAATATCCCGATAGTTAGGAGAAGACGTCTGGTGTTATGAAATGCTTTAAATATCATTGTAGCTCAGGAAAATTGATCTGAAGACATAGAAATAAATGTTTTTGGCTGACGGTGATTAGAATACTACTCTGTAAGGTTAATGGAGGATATTGTGGTGTTGAAGGATGAAAACCTATAAAGCTTCCCTATGTCTTGATGATGCGTGCTCCATGCTGCCACCGAGAACTCCTTAACTTCTCTTTTGTCCTCCCAATGTCATATTTTTATATCTACAACTGGATAGTCATGTCTTTAGTGTCTTAGCGATATCACATCTTTCACAGCTGGCAGATGAGGTTTTTGACTCCTGGGTTTCAGTGGTTTCATGTTAGCAAGCTGGGTCATGCCTGTATCCTGATGGGATTTCAGTGGAGATAAGCAGAAGAGGCCCCTCTAATCATATATCAGTAGCCTCTGACCTTTGGTACATGAGTACTATCATGCTTTCGGCAATGCTAATTTCATTTCTAATCTTCAGCTATGCTTGAATACACAGTTTAACTAGGGGTTAAGAGTTATGATTCTAATTAAGAGGATGGAGCAGTTCTACTCCATTACCATCTAACGTGCTTGGAAAGCACTCCCAGAGGCTTCATTCTTTAAGCACTAGCCATTTCCATGTCTAGTCTTGTTCCTCATTTTTCTTCTAACACCATTTAATAAAAATTTAATACTAAAATGGCCCCAATGTTTATGAGGAATCAACGGTGATCATTGTTTCTGCTTACCTCTTTATCATCCCACCAGGAAGAGATGCTAAACACAGTATCCTTGAGACAGTTCACTGTAGAGGCCTAAAGGATGAGAAATTATCAAGAAATATACGCATCAGAAAAAATATATAATGTTACTTTCTCATCAAATGATAAAATGTGAACTTATCCTTCATACTAAACTTGAGAGATTATTATATAGAAAGTCATTTCTATAAAGGTTATATGTGAATGACAGTGTGATGGACCAGGGAAGTCTCTGGTCTCTTAGCACTTACTAGCCTCAATTTGGCTTCAGTCAAGAGTCCCAGCCTAAGAATTCATTTTCCATTTTTACCTGGAGACACTGCAAGGGAAAGGCAATGTTAAAGCAGCTGAGATGTTAAGGAGCAAATTGAGAGGTTTAGTGGCAACTAATTAACAAGAGGTATTGACGGCCACAGAGAAAACAGATTGTATTGAATTATTAAAAGAAAGTAAGAAAGGGGTGAATGTTCTTTATTGTCTTCCTATGAAATCTTCAGAGATTTTTCAGTTTACATGCTTTGAGTTTTCTTTTAAAGTATAATAAAATTCTACTCAAGTTTCCATTTCTAAATTTCTAATGAGATAAAGCACCTCATTACCACAAGAACAGAGAGGGATTGTGGGAGAAAGGATATAAAGAGATGGCTCAACAATTATTCATATATACTATTTTTGCAGAGAACCCAAATTTTCTTACAAGCACCCACATCAGGAGGTTCACAAGCTACTTACTCTAAGAGAATCATAAACATATTTCTGCGTGTATGCATACATTCACAAAGGGCAAATGCATATGCACATTATGTCTTAAAAACTAAATAAATTTTAATAAAGAAATTGTGGAAAGAAAAAATGTAAGAAGGAAATTCTGAACAAGAAAGGAGGAAGGGAGGGAGAGTGGAAGGGAGAAGGAATGGAGAGAGAGAAGGAAGGAAGGGAGGAAGGAAGGAAGGGAGGGAGGGAGGAAGGAAGGGAGGGAGGGAGGAAGGAAGGAGTAAAAACAAGGCACTAGGAGATTATGTCTTGATATCCAATCTTTGAAAATGTTTGACATTTCTCAAGGTTGGAAGCAACTGCTTTATTTGATGATCACAAGGGTGCAGCTCATTAAGCTTATATTTCTCTCTCTGAATTATTGTTGCCTTTGCTCTTGGTTCTTTCTTTTCTCTTTCTATAAACAAAACCTGGATATACTAGGCATTAGTTCATGGCTATCATGTTTACCTAGTAATTTGTTTTCAAATTACATAAGAGTCAACTTAAGGAAGTATTTACTGTGGCTCACAGATTGAGGAGTAAGTCCACTATCCTGGGAAGATCTGCCAGCAGCAGTTTCTTAGTAGGATTCTCAAATCCACAAGCCACGTGACCTTATACTGTTCAAACCCAATGTCATCATCCTGAAGTGCTTGTAACATTGTTTCACCACTCTGTAAATAGAAGTTTCAGCTTTCCAGATGTAGAGGCTCAAACCTTACAGTTGTCTTGATTCTTCTCTTTCTCAAGTGTTCACATCACTAGTCACCCTCCTAAGGGATGAACACAAAATAGGCATATATTTTGCTATTTTCACCATTACTCTAAACATCTCCCAGGATAAAGACGCCTCTTATGAAACACTATGACTACTCAGTATATTCTTTGTGTGTGTGTGTGTGTGTGTGTGTGTGTGTGTGAGAGAGAGAGAGAGAGAGAGAGAGAGAGAGAGAGAGAGAGAGATTACATGTGCCCATATGGATGATGTTAATCCCACCAGGAAAGATTAAGAAAACTACCAAATTTTGAACCAAATTTGATAGCAAGCTTTAATTCAATACTGGGTAGCATGATGAACTCTGCGCAGGTCCATTTAGGAGTTCCCAGAAAAATGGTAAGGAGTAGTATTTTTCAGAGGCTTATAAAGGCAAATTCATAAGGATATGTTTCCTATCATGTCCAATTAGGGCCAAACATAAATGCTGACATACCTCCTGTCTGTATACCTCTTGACCACATGTAATCAAGCACATCTGGTACAGGTCGGTCAAACAAATTTGTTGAGGGATGTGTAAACATGTGGCTTATCATATAAACATAGCCTTTAAGATTTCATGAAGTATCTGTTCTTGGGCAAGTAGTGGGTTTACATGTTAGATGAACTTTTGTTTCATAGATCTCTTAGGCACAGTGATTAAAACTTAAAATATAACTTTAGCACTCACAGTACAAGTGGAATACAGGGGTTGATGTGATTAGTCAATTACTGTCTTGATTTTTGAGATCGGATAGTAACTGAACGAGAATCTTACCATTCAGCTACACTAGAAATCCAGTGAGACTCTAGGATTCTCCTTTCTGTTGTTACAAGGGGACAGCAGCACACCTAGCATTTTATGTGTGTACTGGGAGACTCTCTTGCTCAGACATCAAGGACTTTACCCACTGTGCTGTCTGTCTAGCCTTAATGGATATATTTTTCTCAGCAGCAAGGACAGTAGATGTTTTTTTTCCTGGACTGTAGACTCCAGAGTCTCCTTGTAGGTACACAGTGGCTTCTGAGGCCTTCTCTGTGTGTCCCATCTCTCTAGGTCTTCACAGATCTCTATTCTTATATCTTATTGGAAGTAACTGAATAGATTTGATTTGATTCCTTTAGTCAGAGAGATATTTTAATGAGCTTGTCAACCATAACTACATATGTGTCCTTTAGTGAAAAACTCATTTGCTTTTTTATTGTGATGCAATACACACACACACACACACACAAACACACACACACACAATCTACACTAGCTACCACACCCATCAGATACATGGTGGCCTCCAATATTCTTTTTCATTCTATAGGCTTTCTTCTCACTTAATTAGTGTTAATCTTGGTGTAAATAATTTATTTTGTTATCTATACTTTTGATATCAAATAAAATCAAGTTTAGAGCATTTGGATTTTTGTTTCCATATATACTATCTGGGCTATAGGTTTCTGTATCTTTCTCCTTCCCTATTTCAAAACTCTGTATAAATATTCTTTTCTTAGCAAGATTTCACAGTCCATTTAAAATGATAAACATTTCTTGGCTCACCACTCTCTCACTCTCTAATCCCCTTTCCTGTTTGCCCTTCAGCTCGAACTTTCAAAAAATTTCTTTATTGCTCCAATGTAATTGTTCTGCCTGTAACTGATGTGCTTCTCTCCCTTGCCTACAGCAGAGCCTGGAGGCAGAGGGTGCCAAGCACACCTGGGCAGCCTGTGTCTCTGCCTCTCTTGAGATCCTGATTAATCCTGTGTGCATAAACAGATCTGTGTGCCTTTTCTTACCTGTCCTTGACATCTACTCTTACTGAATCACAGATATAATTGTTGGCATTCATTATAAAGTAATATTTAGAATTGTCCCATTCTCTCATGATGATAACTATAGCTATAGAAACACCATTCTGAAGTTTTATAGGACATTCTAAATTTAAAAATAAATGTTTCAGATGAAGGGATTCACTTTTTCTGTTAAAACTTTTGTGTATTAGAACATGCAGTATCAGTTAGGAGTTAATTGATTTTATGTCAAAATGAAGGTCATTTGCAAACACATTCCTGGGCTGATGATATGACTTAGTATTAGAACATTTGCCTAACACTCCTGTATTCCATCCACAATACTCCAAACTAGATGCTTTAAAGAAAATTACTAATGAGCTGCTATTAGCAAAATGAACTCTTGTGCTTCATTTATTCTCCAAGATAGTTTAGCATACATTATTTTATCTTGTACAAGTACCCATGTTGCTAAGTATTCTTATCACTGACTGTGTTATCCACATCCTGAATCCAGAAGTGATCATATGTCCTCTATCTACTTGTATGATTTTTTTCTTTATGATCATTTTTCATTTTAATATTTATTTAAGTGAGAAGGCATTTGAATTTACTGTTTGTCATTTCAGCTATTTCTGTGACATTGGACTTGGTGATTGCAGAGTTATGATCTCTTGGAAATTGTATTGCTTATGTTTTTCTGTTTGAACATATCCTTTGGTTGCATAAAGGGTTTTCCTTTACAAGCAACTTGCACTCAATGGCTCAGTTCATGGTACTACTCAGAAAAGCCATTTTAACAATAATAGCACCAACAAATTAAGATGTGGACATACAAGGAAAATAGATTTACGCTAACATAAGTCACCAATTACAATAAAACCAAAAGAAATGGCAAAAATAATTTCACGTAATTCAGATTAAAAGTCTTTTGAATAAATGTAAAAACATTCAATGAATGAAGCATATTGCAAAGAAGAAGACATAATGTTTGCATGATCAGCCTTAACAAATTTCACCTTCACTCTGTGAGCTTATTGTACCATCCATGACTTATTGCTTGAGTGTAGGCAACAGAAAATTCTAACATCTATCTGGTTTTATGTCCTCTGCTTAGGAGTGAAGATATGAGGACAGGAGTGTGTTTGATCCTTGATTTCATTTTACAGCATCTACATTGGGGGGCTCACAAACTCCTTGTAACTTCAGCTCCAGGAGTCCTAATACCTTTTGTACTGTGCAAGCTGGCAACTGCATGCTTGTGCATAGATACACACAGATATATAAAATTAAAACAAAATAATTACTTACTTATCACTTTAATTATATACATATATGATATATATATATATATATATATATATATATATATATATATATGCCAGATTTATTCAGATGAGTATCCCATTCCCCTGGAGATAGGGTTACAGGTGGCTGTATGCTGCCTAACATGACTAGTGGGAACCAAACTCCAGCAATAATTGCTCTTAACTTTTAGACCATTCCTCCAGTCCTAATAAAAATTATTCTTATAAAAGAAAGGATAAAACAAAACAAGCAGGCAAGAAAGAAAATAAACAAATAATAGAGCTGTGTTTCTCCACCACCCAAAGAACTCCCAAAATAAGAAATTGTATTAGCTATCATCAACCCCGACCTCCCATCCTCACCCCTACCCTGCCATATCACTAAACACCCCTTGGCATGTTACAGGTACTCGGTGCATGCTGATGAATTAATGAAGTATAGTTGCTGTTTTTCCAGAATCTCAAACTTCTCAGTTGTTAAATCATAATTGTAAATGTTTGATTTCTCTTTTAGTGGTATGCATCCTGTGCCTTTTACAAATGCATTTAAGCAGAAAGGAAAGGAAGGGAACATCAACTCCACTCACATGCTCTGCATTAGAGGGATGCATACATAGAACCATGTCATAGAAGACTGCAGGCTGGATTCAGAGCCATTACCTTAAGTGGAGTAAGGTGGACTCAGAGAAACTTCATCTTCTCAAGAGTAGAACCTATATTTAAATTTATATACATACACAAATTTATAAATGCATGTTGTGTGTGTGTGTGTGTGTGTGTGTGTGTGTGAATGTTTATGTATCTGTGATATAAAACTAGAAATGGAATAGTCAGACAGAAGGAAAAGATCTTAAGGGTGGTGGTAAATGGAATGATGAAATGCATGGTACATAAAAGCAAAAGAGGGACTGATTGGCAAGAAGTGATGAGTTTGATCTCTGGAGATCAGGTGAAGGTAGAAGAAGTGAAGTAGATTCACAAAATTGTCCTTTGCTCATGGACACACCAATAATAAATAAGTAAACTTAAAATATAGATTAGGATAATAGAGAAAGACAGAAATCAGCTATAAAGTTGAAGGAGACTAAGGGGGAAGGAGTAGAGGTATGGATTAGAACAAATATTGAAAGATAAGTACATATGCAAATACTATGAAGAAACTTTTCAGTTCATAAAAAGACAAAAATCTGTCAGGAATACTAATGGCACAGAAGTTCTATCCAATTTCCAGTTGTAAAGTAACTTCCATGCATGCAAGATAAACATACTTAGTAAGTAGGCAGAGTTGAGAAAAAATCCAGCTGCCTGGATGCACACCCAGGTGTTTTTCTTAATATAAATAGATCCTAATGTCATCTGTTTCTGCTCCTATTAGAAACAGTAACCACAGCCTTCTCATTCACTGGTTTGCATTGTGAGGCACTTGAGTTTATGTAGGCATCACAGGAGCATCCCTGTGGGGAATAAGGGATTGCCCTCATCTGTCTCCATATTGTAGAAAGGAACCAGAAGCTCTCGAATTTCCCCACTAATACATCATGAGAAATGACTGTGCAGATGTAACCATGGTTTACCATGGTGACTGTGCAGATGTAACCATGGTTTACCATGGTGACTGTGCAGATGTAACCATGGTTTACCATGGTGACTGTGCAGATGTAACCATGGTTTACCATGGTGACTGTGCAGATGTAACCATGGTTTACCATGGGGACTGTGCAGATGTAACCATGGTTTACCATGGTGACTGTGCAGATGTAACCATGGTTTACCATGGTGACTGTGCAGATGTAACCATGGTTTATCATGGTGACTGTGCAGATGTAACCATGGTTTCTGGATAATGGTGCTATTATTACTCTTGTTGTAATTCAGGGTGACTGAACAATCCAAGGTCTCCTGTTCCAAGACAGAGAATACCACCGCGGACAAATGGTTAGTAATAAAGACAGGGGCAGTTTAATAAAACTAAGCAAGACACTTCCAAGCAAACTAGTGAACTGGGGAAAGACATGCTTGACTGGTCATAGGTGGTTTATTTAGCAGCTGCCTCTCCCACATTTGCATACACCGAGCTTTTCTTGGGCATTCTCTAGGGCAGGAAGGGTATAATGTTCTTGGTCANTTTGTTCATTTGTTTATTTATTTTTAATGTCTAAACCTAGGCTCTTAGGAACTGCATCAAGGTAAGCACAGCTAATTGGCAGTAAGTGTTTCCCGAGGTATCTTTAACTGCCCTTTCCCAAGGTGGCCCATTCTACCTTGGGAAAGGTGGAATTTTCAAAGGTATACCTTGGCACATCACACACTTTTTGAAGCATTGTAAGCCACCTATCTGGCTGTGCATTTCCCCCAAGTCAGGCAGATGTTATGTCTTTCAAAATATTTTCTGGGAGGTTCTCATTTTTACTTTTGAGAGCAGCCTAGAGACCCTCGAGCATTTTTGGAGCTTTTTAAAGTCTCTCTGGTAGTCTGTTTCTCTAAGATTTCAAATTGAACTCCTTGTTAAGCTCCAGTTCTCTGCAATTGAAATCATAACCATCAGCAGGTAAGTAGATGCCAGAAGTGTGTTATTGTTTTAATAAAGTCCTAGAGTCACCCCCATCCCCTAGATTCCCAACCCCATTCATACCGGAGTTAAATTAAATTGCCCTTATACAATGTGAATAGATATTTTCCTTGAAAATATGAGCATAAAGAGTAACATCAAGGAAATATGAGATTAGACAAAATGTCAAGAGTATATTTATGACAGTACTTTGCAGGAAGCACTGGAGCCATGGAACATTTCATTGCCTTCTCATTTCTGGCTAAGGGCAGATTAAGAAACAGGTATAAAGGAGGATGTACCAAAGGCACTGTAGGCTAATTACCTGCACTCAGACTCAGCCAATTGCTGCAGCTTATCCTGTGTTTTTGTTTGTTTTTGAGAAGAAAAAAAATTGGCTAGTCCTCTTTCTTGAATTTCAGAAATAACTTTCTTTAATTACTTGAGTTTTGTTTGGGAGGTTTCTTCCTCACCATTTTTTTGGAATGGAGTGATAGCTCACTCTTTTACCACCTGGACTCAAGAAATTCTCTTGTCTCAGTCTTCACAGCCAATAGAATGATAGACTTTCACCAGTGCACCTGCCTGTGCTGGGACTTTTGATGTATGCAGTGTATGCAGTGTATGCAGTGTATGCAGTGTATGCAGTGTATGCAGTGTATGCAGTGTATGCAGTTCTGAGTATTGAACAATGAGTAAAAACTGCCTAAAAGAACAGGACTTCCCACTGACACTTCTGCAAGGCATCTGGATGTTTGGAACTTCAATATTTGTTACAGGATAAAATGTAGTATTCAATCCTAATTATAATTTACTTCTTGCTACCTTCAGCCTCCTGAAACCATTTTTTGACCAGCTATATAGTTGGGACAGACATCTATATAACTAACAGATTAAGAGATCACTAGCTTCAATCAACCGAAAAACTAAGAATGTATTATGATGACATTTGTGGCCTAGAGAATTCTTTCTCTTGCTGTGTTCAGTTTAACTGATGGTTCTATCAGTGTATTTAGAAAATAAGCTGATTTATGATATTGTATATATATATATATATATATATATATGAATATAGAATTGGGGTCATCAGAATGTGTGTGTGTGTGTGTGTGTGTGTGTGTGTGTGTGTGTGTGCTAAAAAAACTCAGGGTCTTATGAATTCTAGACAAATCTATCATTAACTACCTCCACAGGTGTGATTCTGTTACTGGCAGGAATTCTTGAGAGTTTCCTGTATGAGGCTCTTTGTGTCTGAAACAATAAATTGGTTAATTCATGAGATGTTAATAGTGAAGTTATGGACCTATTAGAACTGACTAGGAAGACATAAAAGACAATTCACAGTGTGAGAATGGGCCCAGGCAAGTTATAGAGTTTTCATAACTATACTTTAGGATTTAGGACTTTCAGATTATTGGCAAAAGAAGGGAAAAGGGAAGGAAGGAAGGAAGGAAGGAAGGAAGGAAGGAAGGAAGGAAAGAAAGAAAGAAAGAAAGAAAGAAAGAAAGATAGAAGAGAGAAAGAAAGAAGAAAGAAAGAAAGAAAGAAAGAAAGAAGAGAGGAAGTAAGAAAGGAGAGAAAGAAGAGAGAAAGAATGGAGAGAGAGAGAGAGAGAGAGAGAAAGAAAGAAAGAAAGAAAGAAAGAAAGAAAGAAAGAAAGAAAAGAGATAGAAAGAAAGAAAGAGGGAAAGAAAGAAAGAGGGAAAGAAAGAAAGAAAGGAAAGGAAGGAAGGAAGGAAGGAAGAAAGGAAGAAAGGAAGAAAGGAAGGAAGGAAGAAAACATGACTGCCCTAAGTATGATGGAGAAAGTTTCCTAGATATAATAGAGAAGGTTTCTTATAGATATGTGGGAGAGCATAGCTAGAAGCAGGAGCCTCTAGAGGAGTCCACAGTGATTGCTTAATCTCATGATATGTAAAATAAAGGTAGTTCGACATTGTGGGGGACTTTTAATTGTCAAGGATAAACAGGGAAAAAGGATAAACAATATTAACCACAGATGATTCTAAATGAATCATAGGAATCTTGCCAGGAGACTTACATGCGTTGTATAATTTAATTCTCACTGCAAAACTGTAGAGTGGAAATTGTTATAGTTTAGATATTATGAGAGTACAGTTTGATAAGTCAAATATCCTCCCCAAGAAACTGAGCTAATGAGTACAGAGAGGAGGTCCTCAGATCCAAGAGATCTGACCCCAGAGGCTTGAGCAATCATCAGATATTGTATTAACAGTGGCCCTCAACAGATGCCTCATTCCAAGGCTGGAGAAGTAGTTCAGTGGTTAAAACACTAGCTTCTTGTTCAAGGGACCTGAAATTGATGTCTAGCACCCATGTCAGGTCATGCACATTTGCCCTTACCTGCAGCACCAGGTAATCTGATACCCTTTCTGGCCTGTGATAATACCTGTACTTAATTGCACATACCACAACTCAACACACACACACACACACACACACACACACACACACAAAATTAAATCTTAAAATAGAAACTTATTTTATTAGACTCAGGGCTTTTATTATCTCAAGTAATATCTACCACAGGGTTCATATCTCTATTTGGGTATTTTTCTAGCTAGACTCTGAGGTACTCCATCTTCAGACTGGTTAATAAAACCTGAAACCCCCTGGATCTTCAAAATGTCAATTACTTGTTAGACCATGTGTCTCTGAATGAAACCCCACTTGGATCTCTTCTATTTCTGCCTGCCAAGGTGCAGGAGTGCATGTCCCAATTGCCTGTTCCATAAATTTGAGTGGGCACCTGGTTCCATTTTTCTTTCTTGCCTTCTTTGATATTTTGAAAGCTGTGCTGAATAAATACTGAAAATGGCTGTTTTCTGATTGTACTTCATTTCTACTACCCACATCAATCATCACAATCACCTATAAAAACACTTATGTCAAAGGCTAAAGCAGCTGGTAAAATTTCATTCTTGCAGGTTAGGTTATGAAATCCGAGTAGCCAGCAACTCCACACTGAAAGGAAAGCACTTACAAACATTCTCTGTGATGGCTTCAGATTGCTGACATATATTTACCACCAACAAAAGCAGTTTGTGACATTCAAACCTGAAGCACAAAAATTGTGGATTTTTAGTGGAATAAATTGCACTGCTTACAGCTGTGATTTTTAAAAATTGAGTGCAATTTATTATCTAGACACTCTTCCTAGTCAAGTTAGTCTCTGTGCTTAATGTGTTTAAAGCATATGGAGATACTTAGAATGTGTGTGTGTGTGTGTGTGTGTGTGTGTGTGTGTGTGTGTTTGATTGAATGTTTCCATGAACAAAATTGAGAAGTGTTAAGAACAAGTACTGAGTTTCTTGGGTAATCTCGGTTTCTGGGCTAATATCCACTTATCAGTGAATACATGTTATGTGAGTTCTTTTGTGATTGGGTTACCTCACTCAGGATGATAACCTCCAGATCCATCCATATGCCTAAGAATTTCATAAATTCATTGTTTCTAATAGCTGAGTAGTACTCCATTGTGTAAATGTACCAAATTTTTTGTATCCATTCCTCTGTTGAGGGACATCTGGGTTCTTTCCAGCTTCTGGCTATTATAAATAAGGCTGCTATCTACCATGGAGAAGGCAAGAAAGGCAGAGCATAAGGTAGATGATCACTTTATAGCCACTTTCAAGAAGAAGAGAGATAGAAGCTTGTGTTCAGCTTGCTTTCTACTTTTTATATAGTGCAGTATGCCAAGCCATTAGATGGTGATCCACACATTTATGCACTGTAAATTCCTGCTTAATTAACCAAACCTAGACTCCCCTTACCTACAGAGTGGTAGCATCCATGATGATAACAAATATTATTAAGTTGCTAATCAATATTTATCTTTGAAAAAGTTATTAAAATTTGAGAATCACTTACTAGAGGGCACAGGGATAGCATCCTAATTAACAAAATCAGAAATGAAAAAGGAGACATAACAAGAGATCCTGAGAAAATCCAATACACCATCAGATCCTTCTACAAAAGGCTATATTCAAAAGAATTGGAAAATCTGGATGAAATGGACAAATTTCTAGACAGATACCAAGTACCAAAGTTAAATCAGGATCAGATTAATGACCTAAACAGTCCTATATCTCCTAAAGAAATAGAAGCAGTCATTAATAGTCTCCCAACCAAAAAAAGCCCAAGACCAGGTGGGTTTAGCACAGAGTTCTATCTGACCTTCAAAGAAGATCTAATTCCAGTTCTTCCCAAACTATTCAACAAAATAGAAAGTGAAGGTATGCTACACAATTCATTCTATGAGTCCACAATTACTCTGATACCTAAACCACATAAACACACAACAAAGAAAGAGAACTTCAGACCAATTTCCCTTAAGAATATCAATGCAAAAATACTCAATAAAATTCTTGCTAACCGAATCCAAGAACACATCAAAATGATCATCCATCATGACCAAGTAAGCTTCATCCCAGGGATGCAGGGATGGCTTAATATATGGAAATCCATCAACTTAATCTACTATATAAACAAACTCAAAGATAAAAACTGCATGATCATCTCTTTAGATGCTGAGAAAGCATTTGATAAAATCTGGTACCCATTCATGATAAAAGTCTTGGAAAGATCAGGAATTCAAGGCTCATACTAAACATAATAAAAGAGATCTACAGCAAACCAGTGGCCAACATCAACCTGAATGGAGAGAAGCTGGAAGCAATCCCACTAAAGTCAGGCACTAGACAAGGCTGCCCACTTTCTCCCTACCTATTCAATATAGTACTTGAAGTCCTAGCCAGAGCGATTCAACAACAAAAGGTCAAGGGGATACAAATTGGAAAGGAAGAAGTCAAAATATCACTATTTGCAGTTGATATGATAGCATATATAAGTGACCCTAAAAACTCTACCAGAGAACTCCTAACCATGATAAACAGCTTCAGTGAAGTAGCTGGATATAAAATTAACAAACCGATGGCCTTTCTCTATACAAAGGATAAATTGGTTGAGAAAGAAATTAGGGAAACATCACCCTTCACAATAGTCACTAACAGTATAAAATACCTTGGTGTGACTCTAACTAAGGAAGTGAAAGATTTGTATGATAAGAACTTCAAATCTCTGAAGAAAGAAATTGAAGAAGATCTCAGAATTTGCAAAGATCTCCCATGCTCATGGATTCTCAGGATTAATATAGTAAAAAATGGCTATATTGCCTAAAGCAATATACAGATTCAATGCCATCCCCATCAAAATTCCAACTCAATTCTTTACAGAGTTAGAAAGGGTAATTTGAAAGTTCATCTGTAATAACAAAAAACCTAGAACAGCAAAAACTCTGCTCAACAATAAAAGAACCTCTGGTGGAATCACCATGCCTGACCTCAAGCTGTACTACAGAGCATAGGTAATAAAAACTCCATGCTACTGGTACAGTCACAGACAGGATGATCAATGGAATAGGATTGAAGACCCAAAAATGAATCCAAACACCTATGGTCACCTGATCTTCGAACAGGGAGCTAAAATCATCCAGTGGAAAAAAGACAGCATTTTCAACAAATGGTGCTGGCACAACTGGCAGTTATCATGTAGAAGAATGGGAATTGATCCATTCTTATCTCCTGGTACTAAGGTCAAGTCTAAGTGGTTTAAGGGACTCCACATAAAACCAGAGACACTGAAACTTATAGAGGAGAAAGTGGGGAAAAGCCATGAATATATGGGCACTGGGGAAAAATTCCTGAATTGAACAGCAAAAACTTGTGCTGTAGGTTCAAGAATTGACAAATGGGACCTCATAAAGTTGCAAAGCTTCTGTAAGGCAAAAGATATTGTCAATGAGACAAAAGGGCCACCAACAGATTGGGAAAGGATCTTTACCAATCCTAAATCTGATAGGGGACTAAAATCCAATATATACATAGAACTCAAGAAGGTGGAAACTAGAAAATCATATAACCCCATTAAAAAATGGGGCACAGAACTCAACAAAGAATTCTCACCTTAGGAATACCAAATGGCAGAGAAGCACCTGAAAAAATGTTCAACATCCTTAATCATCAGGGAAATGCAAATCAAAACAATCCTGAGATTCCACCTCACACCAGTCAGAATGGCTAAGATCAAAAATTCAGGTAACAGCAGATGCTGGGTTGGATGTGGAGAAAGGGGAACACTACTCCATTGTTGGTGGGATTGCAAGCTTGTACAACTACTCTGGAAATCAGTCTGGCAGTTCCTCAGAAAATTAGACATTGTGATACCTCTCCTGGGCATATATCCAGAAGATGTTCCAAATGGCAATAAGGACCCATGCTCTACTATGTTCATAGCAGCCTTATTTATAATAGCCAGAAGTTGGAAAGAACCCAGGTGTCCCTCAAAAGAGGAATGGATACAGAAATTATGGTACATTTACATAATGGAGTACTACTCAGCTATTAGAAACAATGAATTTATGAAATTCTTAGGCATATGGATGGATCTGGAGGGTATCATCCTGAGTGAGGTAACCCAATCACAAAAGAACTCACATTACATGTATTCACTGATAAGTAGATATTAGCCCAGAAACCGAGATTACCCAAGATACAATTTGCTAAACACATGAAACTCAAGAAGAATGAAAATCAAAGTATGGACATTTCGCTCCTTCTTAGAATTAGGAACAAAGCACACATTGAAGGAGTTACAGAGATTAAGTGTGGAGCTGAAAGAAAAGGATGGACCAACCAGTGACTTCTGCAGCCAGGGATCCATCCCATAATCAGCCACCAAATGCAGACACTATTGCATATGCCAGCAAGATATTGCTGAAAGTGTCCGGATATAGCTGTCTCGTCGGAGGCTATACCAGTGCCTGGCAAACACAGAAGTGGATGCTCACAGTCAGCTATTAGATGGAACACAGGGTTCCCAAGGGAGGAGCTATAGAAAGTACCCACGGAGCTGAAGGGGTCTCCAACCCTATAGGTGGAAGAACAATATGAACTGACTAGTACCCCCAGAGATCATGTCTCTAACTACATATATAGCAGAAGATGTCCTAATTAGCCATCATTGGGAAGAGAGGCCTCTTGGTCATGCAAACTTTATATGCCCCAGAACAGGGGAATGCCAGGGCCAAGATGTGGGAGTGGGTGGGTAGGGGAGCAGGTTGGGGAATGGAAGAGGGTTTAGGTGACTTTCAGGATAACATTTGAAATGTAAATGAAGAAAATATCTAATAAAAATTGGAAAAAAGTTAAGAATCATATGTGGGAGTATTACTGAGGTCCAATGAGGGCTAATACAGACTAAAATCAAGAGAAAATGGGTTGTAGCTAGTCTGGCGTTGTTTTGAGTCACTCTGTGCACTGTTTCCTTTTGTTTCTAAGTAGAACACAAGAACTTGTAACACTTTATTATATTCCCTCCACACTTAATATCAATTTGTTTTATGTATATCTATCTATCTATCTATCTATCTATCTATCTATCTATCTATCTATTATTTAAGCATAAAATCATATAATGTTTTTGCTCTTATGTCTTATCCAGAAGATTGTCCTCTAGATTCATGTAAATTATGAAAAATGGAGCAGTCTGCTTTTTAGAGTTAAATAACACATTTGCCGCAGTTTTTTTTTTTTTTAATTAATGAACACATATATTCAATCCACATTTTGGCTATGGTTATTAACATGGGGATGTATACATCTTCATGAGGCTGCTGTTGTTAATATTAAGAGATTGTATGCTCTACACAGATATTAGTAGACAAATTACCACCTTTCTCCTAAAGAAGAGTTTGAATAGTATTTATTAGAGTCATCCCACAGATGGCCATGACAGAGCCTGAGAAAGAGTTGGAGACAGAGAGAAACACACACACACACACACACACACACAGAGAGAGAGAGATAGAGAGAGAGGGAGAGAGAGAGAGAGAGAGAGAGAGAGAGAGAGAGAGAGAGAGAGAATTGTTCAGTTTCTGAACAGAGATTTTTTTTTTTCACTTACACAGATTTTAGGTGACCTTGATGTAGCCTAACTGGGACCTAGAAAGTATGTAGGCTAAAGAGAAAATGGTAAAGCTATAACTCAATGCAACCTTGGGGTAGGACATGTGGCTAGAGTATCTACAATGAATATGAGAGGCTACAAGGCCACAGAAATTCTCTGTAGCTGTGCCTTGAGAGCAAAAGAGAATGCAGTTTTGTATTGCCTATTTTTGGAAGGGAGACAATAGAAGCAACATGGGATTTATTAGGTTGGGTTAGACAATAATGTCTTGGTAGTCAGCAATGGCTACCTCACACCAGAGAAGCCAAGAATCTAGTACTTTTTCAGTTCACAAAGCAGGAAATCTCAGTGGTCCCAATTTGACATCTGTGATTGGTTGTCAACATGACTACTTCTGGAATGAACTACAATCCAGAAATGGAGCGTATGCCTGTGATCCACATCTTGTAGCTGGAAGACACAGACTTCTGATCCAAATCTTGACATGAATATCTTGAGGCATAGTGGCCATGAAAATAAATGTTAGGGCTAGGCAAGGTAGTATGAGCCTTTAATCCCAGGAGACAAGTCAAGACTGAGTTAAGGAGATCTCTGAGTTCAAGGAAAGCCTAAGACAAATAAATTCCAAATCCAGGTGTGGTGGTACATGGCTTTAGTCTGGGCAAAGCATCTGTTGGAGGCCTACATAAGAACACTGGAAGGAAGAAGACTCACTCTTCTTTGCCTGCTTGTTCTTTCTTTCTTTCTTTCTTTCTTTCTTTCTTTCTTTCTTTCTTTCTTTCTTTCTTTCTTTCTTTCTCTTTCTCTCATTCTTTCTTTCTTTCTTTCTTTCTTTCTTTCTTTTTTTTTTGCTTATTTGAAGAGGTTTATTTTATTATTTAGGAAGGCAAAGAAGATAACAATAAGTGAAGGAAGGAAAACAGAATACAAAGACCTAACAGTCATTGTTACTACTACTGCTACTACTACTACTACTGCTGCTGCTGCTATTACTACCCCCTTTCTCTCTCTCTCTCTCTCTCTCTCTCTCTCTCTCTCTCTCTCTCTCTCTCTCTCTCTCTCTCACACACACACACACACACACACACACACACACACACACACACATACACACACACACACACACACACACACACACACACACATACTCTTGCACTTTCTTGATGACACATCTGTTGGAACCTAATTCTTCAAGATTCCCAGTTTATACAGAAAGCCAGGTTAAACAACTCACTCTGTGGGATTGAGCAGCTACTGGATTTTTGGGTTAGGCAAGGTAGTACAAGCATTTAATCCCAGGAGACAAGTCAAGACTGAGTTAAGGAGATCTCTGAGTTCAAGGAAAGCCTAAGACAAATAAATTCCAAATCCAGGTCTGGTGGTACAAAGCTTTAGTTTTGAATTCAGAGCTGCCCATTGTTAGATTAGTTGAACTATAGATTTTAAGTCATTAAAGTAATTTCCCTTAATACAAAGAGATATTCCAAAAGTCTGTGACTCAAAAGAACCCTGACTAATAGAGCATCAAAGGCCTAAGACTCCTGTAAAACTAATCTTTACTCTAAATTAGACTACTGGAATCCTAGGTTCTAATATTATTGAAGGAATACTGCATCGATGGAGTAGATAAACTTGCCAGTGAGACTGACGGCAAGCAGGCATTTTGGGGTTGGTTTTCATGCTTCAAATGATCTGTAAAAGAATATTCCTCACAGTATTGTCTACTGGATTCCATATTAATTGATGATAGATCCAGTCAAGTTGACAGGCATGACTAGCCACCACAGTTTATATACTCAAAAATAGAATTATTTGGTCATGAATTAATTTTCTATTTGATTTATTTAGAGACATCTACTTTGTTTTCTATAATATCAATACCAATCTATATCGCCACACAATGTACAAGGGATTCCCTTCCTCTATACTTCCTTGTCAAGATTCACTGTTATAACTGGTTCTTTCTCCTTTTCTCTCTCTTTCCCTCCATTTCACTTCCCTTCCATCTCTTTTGAGGAGGTTTAATTAGTTGCCACAAAAATTATGTTTAGTTGAAGCAATTTTTTTATTGGATATTTTCTTTATTTACATTTCAAATGCTAACCCGAAAGTTTCCTATACCCTCCCCAAGCCCTGCTCTCCTATACCCACTCACTCCCACTTCTTAGCCTTGGCATTCCCCTGTACTGGGGTATATAAAGTTTGCAAGACCAAGGGGCTGCTCGTCCCAATGATAGCTGACTAAGCCATCTTCTGCTGCCTATGCAGCTAGAGACACGAGCTCTGGGGGTACTGATTAGTTCATATTGTTGTTCCACCTATAGGGTTCAGCTCCTTGGGTACTTTCTCTAGCTCATCCATTGGAGGCCCTGTGTTCCATTCTATAGAGGACTGTGTGCAACCACATCTGTATTTGCCAGGCACTCGGAATAGCTATATCAGGGTTCTTGCTGGCATATGCAATAGTCGCTGGGTTTGATGGCTGATTATGAGATGGATACCCGTGTGGTATCTGGATGGTCCATCTTTAGTGTTAGCTCCAATCTTTGTCTCTGTAACTCCTTTCATGGGTGTTTTGTTCTCTATTCTAAGAAGGAATGAAGTATCCACAATTTGGTCTTCATTATTCTTGAGTTTCTTGTGTTTTGCAAGTAGTATCTTTGGAATTCTAAGTTTCTGGGCTAATATCCACATATTAGTGAGTGCATATCAAGTAACCTCTTTTGTGATTAGGTTACCTCATTAAGGATGATATGCTCCAGATTCATCCATTTGTCCTAGAATTTCATAAATTCATTGTTTTTAATAGCTGAGTAGTACTCCATTGTGTAAAGGTACCACATTTTCTGTATTCATTCCTCTGTTGAGGGACATCTGTGTTCTTTCCAGCTTCTGGCTATTATAAATAAGGCTGCTATGAACATAGTGGAGCATGTGTCCTTATTACCATTTGGAACATTTTCTGTGTATATGCCCAGGAGAGGTATTGCTGGATCTTCTGGTAGGACTATGTCCAATTTTCTGAGGAACTTCCAGACTGATTTTCAGAGTAGTTGTACAAACTCGCAATTGCACCAGTAATGGAGGAGTGTTCCTCTTTCTCCACATCCTTGCCAGCATCTGATGTCACCTGAATTTTTGATCTTAGCCTTTCTGAATGGAGTGAGGTGGAATCTCAAGGTTGTTTGATTTGCATTTCCCTGATGATTAAGGATGTTCAACATTTTTTAGGGGCTTCTCAGCTCTTCTGTATTCCTCACTTGAGAATTCTTTGTTTAGTTCTATACCCCATTTTTTTCAACTTTTATTAGATATTTTCTTCATTTACATTTCAAGTGTTATCCAGAAAGTTCCCTATACCCTCCCCCCTCCCGGCCCTGCTCCCCTACCCA